>CAUYRH010089595.1:0-19005 GCA_963574655.1 Perodicticus potto
CCTTTGGATGTACTCTGGCAACTTTCATCAACTCGACTTCACTGTCAAAAGTCATCATCTGGACCCCATTATTGGCAGCATACTTAATTTGAGACACTTGTTTACAAGGATTTGCATAGATAATCCTCTCTGGAGGCACCCCGAGACTTTGCACCAATTGTATCTCAGTCTTGCTAGACTTGCTAGACAGTCAAATCCTGCCCCAATGGCAGCAAGGGTCTTCACAATGACTCTACTGTCAGTACATTTGACTGCATAAAAGGGAGTGACACGAAGAGCTTTTAGCCATCTTTGGTGTTTCTTCAGAACATCTCTGAGGTCTGCTACATAGAAGGCATCCTTATCATCAGAAGGGATCATTGATTTTTTTGGTCCAGAATGTCCTTGGCAGTAAAACCTTCATCAAGCAAGTGGCAGTCAAATTCTTCATTACTAATGTTGTTCATGGTTTCTTGATACTTCTTTGAAAAACTAAGAGAGGGAATTTAAAGAAATACTTCCAGCTTCTCATAAAGGCAATACTCCAGAAATTCTGAATCCCACTGCGTGTCCTCCAAGCAACAGTGGAAACATTCTTAGAGCATCCGGGCGCCACAGGCCAGGCCCATGGAGAAGCCGGAAAGCCGCAGCCTGGGCAGAGCCGGAGCCACAGGAGCGCTCGGCCACACCCTGCCACCCCCCATCAGCGCCTGGCTCCCACCTGCAGGAGACGCCAGCCCAAGGTGGCGCTGGAGTGACTGGGGCAGCGACTTCAAGGACTGACCTCCACATTTTCAGTGTCAATAGAAAATGGGTTATGGAAAAGCTGTATGTCCTGTTCATGGAGATGAAGCTCTTTAGATCTAAATTGGAATTCCTTTTGCAACTTTTCCAGTGAATCCACACATGTTTTGTTTGGGAATGCAAACAGTGGTTTTTCCGCTAACAGATTTTTCAGGCCTGGGATGAGTCAACTGCTAAACAGGACAGGCAGCGGAGACAAAAACACCTGGCGGGCTGGATAAATGTCCTCAGCAGGCCGTAGTTTGAGGACCCCTGTTCTAGATATTTAAAGAAGTATTCTGGTGTAATAGTCCTTGGGTAACTAACTTCATTAGTTTAAGGAAATAGCAAGAAAATAAAGTCAGATCTTCACTTTTTGGTGAGATGTGTTCAGATATTGCAAAATTATATTTTGGTTTCTTTTTTCATAAGCAGTGACAGATTTTTTCATGTACTTTTATTTATTTGACGTTTTTGCCCTATGCTTATGCCCATATTTTATTAACTACAAGGTAATGTTTGGCTATAAAGTGAATTATGTAAAAGAAGTGTTCCCAAACTAAGGTAATTTTCCCTGAAAATGGTAGGTTTTTGTTTGTTCATTTCAAATTATTTTACTTCGCTCAGATTTCTGCTATTTGCCCTCCTAAAAATATAAGGTATACATTTTTCGTTAAGCAAGCAGATGAATCATCCAATTTAAGAGAAGGCTAACTCTCTTTGTGTATACTTCAGTTCACCAGACTGTGGAGTGGTGATTCTGGTTCAAACACAGAACAATTGAGATGTTCTGAATTAGAAAGTGGTCCTTTCTAATAGACATACTCAGGACAGAAAGGAAAAGGTACCAGCTGTTGCCTATTTTTTTAGCATTATTTTGGAATCTAGCTTTACTTATGAAGCAGTTTTAGAATCTGAGAAAGAGATAAGGAACATAAAGGCAATATTATTATTTGGTAATGATATGATCATATGCCTGGGAAACCCAGGAGAATCAAGGAATGTGTGGATGCTTGTGAGAATGCCCTCAGTTACATTGTATTATGAATTTTTTCTAAAATTGCTTTTTTAATAGCCATTTTTAATTTTTTTGTAGTTTTCAAGATTTTGATATTCAAGGGTCCAGAAGGTGCAGCTTGGATTGGTTGACAATAGAAACATACAAGAATATTGAAAGTTACAGAGCTTGTGGTTCCACAATTCCACCTCCATACATCTCTTCACAAGACCACGTCTGGATCAGGTTTCATTCAGATGACAGTATATCAAGAAAGGGTTTCAGACTGGCATATTTTTCAGGTGTGTTTTTAAATGAGAAGAAAGATACTGAACCAAATTCCATGGTATTAATTGATCCGAGCTGATCTTCTAAACAATGTCCCTTTAATTATAGACTAAACCTCCAAGGCATCTGAGACTGAAGTATTAGAAGCTAAAGTTAGATGCTCTAGAAGTGAATTGAATTTCCAAAAGGTGTTGTACGTAGCTCTAACAAAATGATTAATTTCATAAATTAAGGTTAATTTTCTTTATAAACATCTTAAAAAATTTAAAAAGTAGCTTTTTCTTCCTCAAGTGCTCACTTATATTCTGAAAGTTATTTCAGAATGTATTTTGTATGAATTACCATTGTTTTTATACTTCCAAAGAAAAGACATAATGAATTTCACCTTTATAGAGCAGTCTCAGAAGCAGAAAATTTGTTTGCTTTCTCAAACTATACCCAGAAAGAGTGACCAGATCATAGAAATTCAGAGTATGACTTACATATATTTCTTGTTAAAAATTTTTTCATCTCTTTTCCCCAAAATACCATCTTTGTACTATTTATATAGTTTTTGAAACACATTTTCTGTCTCCTCTTCATCAATAAATAAGTTTTTAGTGGAGAAATAACTACTGCCCAACATTATCAATTTGAGGACCGTAGGAATCTAATATTGTTTGGTTGTCTTTCCCTCCCTTGTTGTTATATATTTAGGAAGGTGCACGAAAGTAATTAGAGTTCTATAGGCACCTCAATTTTTTTTCTCTTCTGTTTATATTGATGAATAAATTTATATCTTTAGCTCAGATTCATTTTACAGTTGTGCTAAAACAATAAAAATCATAAAATGAAAGTATTATATTATGATTACATGAAACATAAATAGTATAAAATTAATCTGATATAATCTTAGCAAAAGTTTGAGTCTTAATGTACTTGCAAAATAGACTGATATACATATCAAAATATTATATGCATATGAACATACAGATAAGAACTAGAGAAGAATATGAAACAATTTAAAAAGATGAACATGGATAAATTATTTTTTACTTAAAATTTCTATAATTTAATGCTATCTATACAGCAAATTATTTAAAAATTTTCATGCATCTTAATTGGGTTTGTATATCTTTTATTTTACTCAATGTTCTATAGTAAAATAGCTCTCTGCAAGAATAGAATTTGTCCTTTCTCTCTTTAGATCACAATGTAAGGATCTTTATGAACAATAATCATTTAAGAAATTGGATTGTTTTAATTAGTGTGCCAGTATTAAAATGTCTTATTAGAATTTAACCTAATTTTTAAAACAAGATTTTCTTTTAACCCTTTGTGCTTAATTAACATTTATTATAAAAATGCCACTTGTCTTTTGAGGAGTATGTTTTTTCTTATTTCCTTTTCATCTCCCTTCTACACGCATCTTCTCAGGGAAATCTGAGGAACCAAACTGTGCTTGTGATCAGTTTCGTTGTGGTAATGGAAAGTGTATACCGGAAGCCTGGAAATGTAACAACATGGATGAATGTGGAGATAGCTCTGATGAAGAGATCTGTGCCAAAGAAGCTAATTCTCCAACGGCTGCTGCTTTTCAGCCCTGCGCTTACAACCAGTTCCAATGTCTATCCCGTTTTACCAAAGTTTACACTTGCCTCCCCGAATCTTTAAAATGCGATGGGAACATTGACTGCCTTGACCTAGGAGATGAGATAGACTGTGATGTGCCAACTTGTGGGCAGTGGTTAAAATATTTTTATGGTACTTTTAATTCACCCAATTATCCAGACTTTTATCCTCCTGGAAGTAATTGCACCTGGTTAATAGACACTGGTGATCATCGTAAAGTTATTTTGCGCTTCACTGACTTTAAACTTGATGGTACTGGTTATGGTGATTATGTCAAAATCTACGATGGATTAGAAGAGAATCCACGCAAGCTTTTGCGTGTGTTAACTGCTTTTGATTCTCATGCACCTCTTACAGTTGTTTCTTCTTCTGGACAGATAAGAGTGCATTTTTGTGCTGATAAAGTAAATGCTGCAAGGGGATTTAATGCTACTTATCAAGTAGATGGCTTCTGTTTGCCCTGGGAAATACCCTGCGGAGGTAACTGGGGGTGTTACACTGAACAGCAGCGTTGTGATGGGTATTGGCATTGCCCAAATGGAAGAGATGAAATCAATTGTACCATGTGCCAAAAGGAAGAATTTCCATGTTCCAGAAATGGTGTCTGTTATCCTCGTTCTGATCGCTGCAACTACCAGAACCATTGCCCAAATGGCTCTGATGAAAAAAACTGCTTTTTTTGCCAGCCAGGAAATTTCCATTGTAAAAACAATCGTTGTGTGTTTGAAAGCTGGGTGTGTGATTCTCAAGATGACTGTGGTGACGGCAGCGATGAGGAGAATTGCCCAGTAATTGTGCCCACCAGAGTCATCACTGCAGCTGTCATAGGAAGTCTTATCTGTGGCCTGTTACTTGTTATTGCATTAGGGTGTACTTGTAAACTTTATTCTCTGAGAATGTTTGAACGAAGGTAAGTATGAAGACAGAACCATAATGATTATGCTTTCTAAAGTATAAGCAGGTCCAAATATTGAAACAAGTTCTTTAATGTGATTAGCAATATATTTTTGTTATTTTAGTTTAGAAATGAGCAAAGATTATTTATGATATGTAAATTAGTGTGAAAACCCCAAGACTCAAAAGGCTAAACACATTACAACTAAATACTCAAGAGTTGTAGTTACAGCTGTGTATTTACCAGCTCATGTTTTCAAATTAATCTGTTTCATAGGAATTTTGTAAGTGGCTATTCTTGGTTGCAGTGTTCTAACCTGTACTTTCATAAGTATTCAATAATTACAGATATTTGGGGAATTACTATGTTCAAAGCACTATGCAAGCAAGTAGAAAAATGAATAAAGTGTATTATCATAAGCAGTTTACAGTTAGGAAGAAGAAATTGGTGCAAGTGCTGTAAGAGCTATAAAACAGTAATATAAAAGTCAGAAACCACCTTATCTAATGGAGGATAGTGGAAAGGCTTTAACTGGAGAGGTGCCATTTGGTATGAGTAGAATATAGATAGGGAAAAGCTGTTGTGGTTAATAGTCTGAGAAAATACATAGAAGTAGGAATGCTCAGTATGCTTAAATGGAAGTACATAGTTCACTTTATCTGGTGCCTAGAAAGGACTAGACTAGAACAAGACTAGAACACCTGAGAGCCAGAGTCCTCAGTTCAATAAGAAGTGGTTAGCCATTAAAGGGTGACCTCAAAGGCGAGTGTGAGAGGCTAGGGCAGGAGGATCACTTGAGCCCAGAAATTTGAGACAAGCTTGGGCAACATAGTAAGACCCTGAGCCAAAAAGAGAAAGATGACCTTCCACAAGAGTAGTTTTCAGGTTTTCAGTGTGGTACAGAGTAAATTGGACATGGGAGAAGTTAGTGACAGAGATGTCCCCTAGAAGGCTATTATAGTGACAGTGACCTTCAGTCCCAGGAGAATTACAAATAATAATAGATCTTAAAAAGAACTTTACATACTAGCCAGCTAAGATAATTGAGGCACAGAGATGCACAGTATCAAAATAAATATTACTGCATCTATTTGGGGGGCAAGTATACATAGCCAGAAAACTTTTTACCACATTGCAAGAAATGAGCACAATGAAGAGCCAGGTCTTGAGCTCAAGAACCAGCTAGTCCAGAAAATGTATTAGTGACTCATTTCACTCTTTCTTATCTGAAAAATAAATGTGTTGGACTTAAATGAAATGTCTTCTGAGAGTTTCCAGTACTGCCACCTGAAGTCTGAACTCCCCTTCCCCCAAATATTCTTGGGAGTTTAAATACCTAGTATTTTTTTTAACGTTTTATAGGAATTTTTCAGTTTAGTAAAACTTAGTGTTCCAAGGTTCTACTAGCGTAAAGCCCCATGAGGACAGTAAGCATAATGTGTATATTCAGTAAATGTTAGCTGAATGATCAAATATACTAAGATTCAGATTGTTTTAATTGTTGACAATAAAAAATTACTCCTTGGCTTGTCTTTTTTAACCCTTTTTATTCCTGTCTACTCTCAAAGATCATTTGAAACACAGTTGTCAAGAGTGGAAGCAGAATTGTTAAGAAGAGAAGCCCCTCCTTCTTATGGACAATTGATAGCTCAGGGTTTAATTCCACCAGTTGAAGATTTTCCTGTTTGTTCGCCTAATCAGGTATATTGTAATTTATGATTTTTATTTCAGTTCCTGTCTGTGCCTGCATATCTGATAAAGCAAGGACCCTTGAATATGTCTAATTTTTGCAGTCAAATCAAGGATTTAAATATATGGAAGATTCGAAATCATAATTTTTATTATATTTTAACAAATACTACAAAATACAAAAGTATTTTTGTGTGATGCTCATAACTCGGTCAGCAGGGCGCCAGCCACATACACCAAGGGTGGCAGGTTCAAACCCGGCCTGGGCCTGCTAAACAACGACAACTGCAACCAAAAAAAAAAAAAAAATAGCCAGGCATTGTGGCAGGTGCCTATAGTCCCAGCTGCTTGGAAGGCTGAGGCAACAGAATCGCTTAAGCCCAGGAGTTTGAGGTTGCTATGAGCTGTGATGCCATGGCACTGTACCTAGGGTGACAGCTTGAGACTGTCTCAAACACCCCCTCAAAAAGAAATATTTTTCATTTTTCTAATTTGGTTGTGCAATTCTTAAGCATCTTACTGTTTAAAATAATTTAGTACGTTAAAATTTAAAAGTAGATTTGGAAAATTATTTTCTACTTGAACTGAACATTTGATTAATTTAATAAGGAATACTAAAATGAATGTTATTAATATATTATAGCATACTAGATGACCAGTTATAAGTAAAAGAAATTAAAATGAAGTTAACATTTTTACATCACAAAAGGAAAACGTCAAGTTGGATTTTATAGTGTTTAAGAATTTGTATCATTTTCCTATGTGGTAACTTCATTCTTTATTAATATTCCTGAATTTTAAATTTCTAAGCATTTTTTAAATTTCTTTTTCAGGGCTTAAAAATGTGCTAGCATTTATTTTAGTCTGACTAAAATGTCTAGATGTCTGAATTCATCTAGACATATTTATAAAAATTATTTCTAGTATTAGAACTAAGAAAAAATGATAAACATTGTTTTCCCAGTGATTTAATTTTGTTCAAATGGAAGAACATTTCCTTTTTGGTAAATGAGGATTCTGATTATAGTCTGTCACCTTACTTGAATCTGTTAGGAAATTTTCAGTGAGAATTTGTATTTTTAAAACATTTCTCTTGATATAAATTGCTAAGTGAGTAATTCAGAAGTTGCACTGATTGGAATTTGTGGTTTATTTATATCTATTAGTCTTATGAGGAAGGGTCGTTTATCGGTAGGAATTAGACCATGGTTAATTCCACTATCTACTATCCAGCCCTAAACCCTGTGAGGTTAGAGGGAACACCTTCCACACAAGGCTGCCCTCACTCCAAAACCAATTGCAAATTCAGGGGGCTCCCAGTATCACCCTCAGGGATAGTTTGATAGTTCACCAAAAGGACTCATAGAACTCACTAAAAGCTGTTTACTCATGGTTACTGTTCACTTCAGTGAAACAATACCGATTAAAATCATTGAAGGGAAAAGATACAGACAGAGTTCACGAAGGTATTAAATATGGTTCTACTAGTTGTCTTTTCCCATAGGTATAGGAAAGTATTATTCTGTGGACACAGATACATGGCAATATGCATGGAGTATTACCAACCAAGGAAGCTTGCCTAGGGCTTGGTGTCCAGAGTTTTTATTGGGGTTCTATCTCATAGACTTGATTGATTGCACATATAGCTTAATCTCAGTCTCTAGCCTAGGGTGTCCAACCTGCAGGCTGCATATAGATTATTTGAGGACCATTTTGCTTATTTTTGATGTTGGATATCACAAAAAGTATGCATGAACCTTTTCTTTTGCTCCTTGGCTTTCATTAGTGTTTGTGTATTTAATGTGTGGCCCAAACAGCTCTTACTCTTTCAGTGTGCGGCAGAAAAGAAAAAAGGTTGGATACCCCTGCTCTAGCCCCTTCAGAGATTGATTGACCCAAAGCCCCCACCCTGTGTCTCACTGTTGGTGGGGCTAAGAGCCTCTGTCCTAAATCAGTGTTACTATCTGAGTGGTCCCACATCCCCCCACCAAGGTGTTCTCACCTGAATGTCTCTGTCAGGAGAGATATTTCAAGGGTTTAGAGATTACATCCCAGAAGCCCGGGGCTTTGGGTAAGGTTAAATTCTTTACTACCCCATTTTCTAGGGTTATAATTTGCCCTTGTGTGGGAATTTTGCTTCAACATTTTAAAATAAAGTATGTTTATGAATAGAAAGTTACATTTTATTCATTCAGTGAGATTATACTCTCAAATTTGGTAAATTTATAGTAACAGATTATCAAAATTCCCATGGCAATTTTTAAAAAGAAAAATAATTGTGTAATTTATTGTCTCATTCAAAACAAAAATGCTTTCTGCTAGATAAACTGAAGAAGTATATAAAATTATTCCTAAAACATTCATGCAATTTATAAAACTTATAAAATCTAAAGTTAGTTTGGCAATCTTTTTTTTAATAGACGTGTACAATTTTTTTTTTTTTTTTGAGAGACAGAATCTCACTTTGTCACCCTTGGTAGAATGCTGTGGCGTCACAGCTCACAGCAATCTCCAGCTCTTGGGCTTAGGTGATTCTCTTGCCTGAGCCTCCAGAGTAGCTGGGACTACAGATGCCCGCCACAACACCCAGCTATTTTTTTCTTGCAGTTTGGCCAGGGCCAGCTTTGAACCCGCCACCCTCAGTATATGAAGCTGGCACCTACCCACTGAGCCACAGGCGCCTCCCTAGTTTGGCAATTGTTTTTGTTTTTTGAGAGTCTCACTTTGTCATGCCCTGGGTAGAATGCCATTGCATCATCACTCACAGCAACCTTAAACTCTTGGGCTTAAGTGATCCTCTTGCCTCAGCCTCCTGTGTAGTGGGACTGCCAGCACCCACCACAATGCCCATTTATTTTTAGAGCTAGGGTCTCGCTGTTGCTCAAGCTGGCCTTGTGCTCATAAACTCAGGCAGTCCACCCACTTTGGCCTTCCAGAGTGCTGGGATTAAAGGTGTGAGCCACTGCGCCCAGCCCACTTTGGCAATTTTTTAATTACACAGATTTTTAACTACGTAAAGAGCTTCTCATCACTATGACAAACGAAAAGTTAAAGTCAGTATTAAATACAGTAGAAGGTCAACCAACATAGGGAGGAGGTTAACATAAGGAACAAGGCCTACTGTACCGATACTTAGATGTGGTGCGTGTCTAGCCTATGAAAATTAGGTCAACTAAAGGAGGTGGTCAGCTATGGAGGTTCGACCACATTGTTGATCTTAATGGATAATAGCTGTATAACATGGAAGGATATCTGAAGAGCCTTTTGTTCGTTGCTGGACATGGTAACATAGTGCTCACACAAAGCCTTGCAACTTGAAGCTAATTGGGCATGTGAATTTATTTTTTTTAATTTATAGTTAGGTACCTCAATTGGTGAAAAATCTTACTCATTTGTATAAATTTGGATATCATGTGTGCTGATATCCATGTTTCTAATTAATAATCCCTGCTTTGCCATAGCTGGATTTTGAAATGTTCCTATGACAGGAACATTAGCTTTCCATGAATTGTGTTTGCAACACTATTAGAAAGCACCAACAATACAAACTCACTCACAAGGAAAGGTAGAGAACATAGACTATCACATCTTTCTTTTCTCTACCCTTCTTTTTTTCTGTGAGGGGAAAGGAAACAGGTATGAGTTTTGACAAAGGGAAACTGTATCATCATTTGAAGAGGAGAATATATCCACTCGACATTGTTTCCTGGAAATAACAGTGTTTTAGAAACGAAATGCCAGCTTGATGAAAGCTGTTGTTACCAAGCTTGAATACTTCTTTTTATAACCACTAGGTGGAGCTTAAAGACTATTTCATTTAACGTTCTTTTTTTTTTTAATCTGTAAAATCATCTAGAAAAAAGATTTTTGTTTCAGTTCAGCAATATAGTTACCTTTCATATCCACTAATTAAAAGCATAAATTTTCAAATAATAATGATAGTTTATGGTTAATACTAAACTGTAGAAACTAAAACTTATCTTTAAAGATTGAAAAGAAATCTAAATGTGTAGATACCATTGGCTGAAAACAAGTTAATATTTTAGATTTTTTGTTTTCTATTGTTTTTGTACTTTATTAAAAATATATTAATTCCTTTGTGACAATATAATTAAATCCATTCAGTGAACAAATCCTTGAAAACAAACTCTGAGATATAATTTTCACATGTTTTATAAAGGCTCAGCCTTAGAAATCAGATCTAATTTGTTCTATATTTTTCTTAAATAAAAGGTAAAGGGCCTGGTTTTCACATTTGTTTAGGTCACTTAGTGAATTGTGGTAGAAGTTCTTCTACTTTTCTAGTTATAAAAGTATCGAATAATTTTGTTTTCTAACTTTAGTACAGTCAGGATTGTATTTGACCTGTGTGAGGTTTCGAAATAAAATAGCTATTCTAGTTGATATTAAATATCAATGAAATATCAAAATTTTAAACACCATGAGCAATGATTTAAGTTATAGATTCGATCCTAGAGTGGGGTGTACCTGTATAGGTGAAAGAGTTTAACTCATCCTCCACAGACTTTAATAACAAGTAATAGAATTTTTAGCTGCAAAATACTCTTAGTATAAAAGTGATTTCATCTTAATACCTCTATTAGCTACCTTAATATCTTTTCTTAATTTATAGGCTTCTGTTTTGGAAAACCTGAGGCTAGCTGTACGATCTCAGCTTGGATTCACTTCAATCAGGCTTCCTATGGCAGGCAGATCCAGCAACATTTGGAATCGTATTTTTAATTTTGCAAGATCCCGTCATTCAGGGTCATTGGCTTTGGTCTCAGCAGATGGAGACGAGGTTGTCCCTAGTCAAAGTAATGGCAGAGAACCTGAAAGAAATCATTCTCACAGAAGTTTGTTTTCCGTGGAGTCTGATGATACAGACACAGAAAATGAGAGAAGAGATACAGCAGGAGCATCTGGTGGGGTTGCAGCTCCTCTGCCCCAAAAAGTCCCTCCCACAACAGCAGTAGAAGCAACAGTAGGCGCATGTGCAAGTTCCTCAGCTCATAGTACCCGAAGTGGTCATACAGATACTGGAAGGGATGTGACCAGCGTGGAACCCCCAAGTGTGAGTCCAGCACGTCACCAACTTACAAGTGCGCTAAGTCGTATGACTCAGGGGCTACGCTGGGTACGTTTCACGTTAGGGCGATCAAGTTCTGTAAATCAGAACCAGAGTCCTTTGAGACAACTTGATAATGGGGTAAATGGAAGAGAAGATGACGATGATGTTGAAATGCTAATTCCAGTTTCTGATGGAGCTTCAGACTTTGATGGGAATGACTGCTCCAGGCCTCTTCTTGATCAAGGACAAGGGCTCAGACAACCGTATAATGCAACAAACCCTGGAGTAAGGCCCACTAATCAAGATGGCCCCTGTGAGCGCTGTGGCATTGTCCACACTGCCCAGATACCAGAGACTTGCTTAGAAGCAACACTGAAAAATGAAACAAGTGATGATGAGGCTTTGTTACTTTGTTAGGTACTAATCACCTAAGAGAGATTGTATACAAGTTGGAGCAATATCCATTTATTGTTTTGTAACTTTACAATTAAACTAGTTTTAGTTTAAAAACAAAAAAAGATGCAGGGTTATTTCTTATTATTATATATTAGCCTGCATGGTTAAATTTAACTTGTAACTCTATGAACTTAGAGTTTACTATTTTAGCAGCTAAAAATGCATTATGTATTCATATTGTTCAATAATGTTCTTTCATTTGTTTCTAATTGTTTTTTGTCCTGGTACTGTAGTTCACTGTAGAAATATGGCTGCTGAAACTCGTTTGACTGTCATTTTATCTATCCTGTGTTAAAAGGTTTGTTTGTACAAAATAGTACCTTATTTTAATTGAAACTTTTATGCTTTTGCCAACACATCTTTTAACAATATATTAGATGTTAAGGCTATTAATGTACAAAAAAGCCGCTTATACTCACCTGTTTTTATTTATAGAACATTTGTCTCTTACTGAATTTCATCATAATATGAGCTTGTCAAAGGGAAAAAAAATTTTTCTCTAAAAATTTTTCTTATGTTTAACATGCAGTGATGTGAAATTTAGGTAGAGTTAGACAAATTAGCAAAACAAAACTCTTTTATAGGTTTTCTAATGTTGACTTTAATACTCTAATATGGCACACACCAAATGGTAAAATCCCAAGTCATTTCTTATTTCATCTCTATTTAGTGACAATTTAGTGGACGAAGATATTCTACTATGCATTAAATCTTGAACTTTATAAATATGTACAAAAGTTGTACAAGTTCCAACTAGTAATGTCTTTCCCTAATATAGGGTTATGCTTGTATTGGACCCCAGGGATTTGCACTAAAATTATATCAAAGTCTCAGATGAGTTTAGTGTGTAAGCACTATCACTTTAAATACTATTATTTGCTACCACAGTGACTATATTTCCATAGCTTGGGCAGAGGGCATTTTTATTACAACTTGAAATTGCTTTGCTGGTTTCATATTTATTTGTTGTATTTAAAAAATACATTATTGTAAGAGTGATTCTTTTTTCAATATATTTTATTCATAGGGGGATCATGTTATAGTCTTGAAGAAAAGAAAATTAAGAAATCATTTGGATCAGCCCCCCTTTTTTAAGTAGAGTGAATTACAAAACCCCACATATTTTTTTATTGTCAATTCTTGTTTATTTATTCTTTAGCTGTCTATTTTAGTAGTTTAATGATTGAGTATGAAAAATGTATTTGTGTGTGATTATTGCTATTTATTAAATTTTTAAGTACTTTGCTGAATGTCATTTTAAAGCATGTTTGCGGTCTTGTGTATTTGTCGTGTTATGCTGTCAGGAGGAACTGACTAAAATGTTTTAATATGTATCAAAAATTAAAATGATTTTTTTTTATTGCCTTGAGGTACTTTTTAAATCAAAAGCTGTTCTTTATTTTTGTTGAATTTTGCTGCATATTGAAATTCAGGCCATAAAATATGTAATATGTCTAGAATAAAAATGAAACTACTTTACTATATAACAGTGGTTCTTGACCTTCCTAATGCTTCCGAATGCCATGACCCTTTAATACAGTTCCTCATGTTGTGGTGACCCCCAATCATAAAATTATTTTCATTGCTACTTCATAACTGTAATTTTACTACTATAAATTATGAATCGTAATGTAAATATCTGATATGCAGGATGTATTTTCACTGTTACAAAGGGGTCGCTATCCACAGGTTGAGAACCGCTGCCGTATAGTAAAGTAGCAGTTTATACGAATTCTGGAAGGTAAAATTCTCTAAAGACCTGAGTACTGTTTTGCCTTCAAGAAAACTGCCTCTTGGGCAGCACCTGTGGCTCAGTGGGTAGAGTGCAGCCCTATATACTGAGGGTGGCAGGTTCAAACCCGGCCCTGGCCAAACTGCAACAAAAAAATTGCTGGGTGTTGCGGCAGGCACCTGTAGTCCAAGCTGCTCGGGAGGTTGAGGCAAGAGAATCACCTAAGCCCAGGAGTTGGAGGTTGCTGTGAACTGCGTGATGCCACGGCACTCTACCAAGGGCAACAAAGTAAGACTCTATCTCTACAATTAAAAAAAAAAAAGAAAACTCCCTCTTGATATATTTTGCAAAATGCAGTAACACAGTTCTCTGTTTATATTATTTTCACACTTTCGACCCCTATCAAATATTCTGGAGTAATTTAGATTACCAAGTTAATCTTTTAGGTTCTACTAATAATATATTATCAAGTATAGGGGTTTTGTTTTTGTTTTCTGGCGTATGTTTTAATTTTTTTTTAATTAATACATCTTCCTGGTTCAGGCAGTGAAAGTAAATTCCTCTTCTACCCCAACACCCATCTTTTAATTCTCTTTCAAAGAGACACATACCAATACCAGATTCTTGTTTCTCTCTCCAGAAATGCCATACACATACATAAATGTGTCCACATGTATATAAATGTCATACATGGTAATGTAAATCACAACATACTATGCATACATTTTCTGTATCTTTTCTCAATGGAAAAAATATATAATTAGAATTTTATTATTAAAAGTAAAATTGAATATTTCTGTTATTTGATTTTTCAGTTAAATCATTGGTCTACCCTGAATTTAGAGTTTCACTATTTTTTTTAATGTTTTTTTAATGTGACTACCTAGTTTTCCCAAAGCTGTTTATTAAATAATACATCCTTTCCTTACTAATTTGAAGTGGAACTTTTATTATATAGTAAATTTTCATATTGGGTGTGTTTCCAGCCTTGAATCCTGTCCTCTCCAATGAATCTGTCTTTTTGTATCAGTCCTATATTGTTTAATAACTGTAATTTTAAAATGTTTCAAGTATTCTTACTTATTTTTCCACTTGAACTTTGGAACCAACTTGTTGAGTTCCACCCAACAAGTCTATAGGTACTGTTTTTTAGAGAGTTTTTGTTTTGCAAATAAACTTAGGGAAATTTGGCATTAGTATCATATTAAAGCTTCTTATCTAAATCATAGTGCCCCATCTAAAAATGATGCCAGTTTGTTTGTCTTGGGTTGTTTCTTTCGCATGTATTCAGATGTATTTGTTACTTTACATACATTTTTAAGAGTTTATTTTTACAATTTCATCATTTTTGTTGTGATTATTAATGAAGTTTTTATGTTTATAATTTAACCTAATTTTAGTGTGTATAAAGGCTAGTGATTTATTGATACTAATTTTCTACCTAGCCACGGAGTCATTTTCTTATAGTTTGTAATATTATTTCAGTTAATTATTTTGTGTTTTCCAACTGCACAATCATGTCTGCAAGTATAATGTAACCTTTGTTACAGTTTGTTTGCCTCTTTGTAGCTTGTTTAATTGTGCTGTCTAGTACTTCTAGAATAATGTTAAATAAGTTACATTGGCTATAATGAGCAGGGTTGAGATAGACACATTTAATCATATTACGGAGTATCAGCTGATCTTTAAGTGTTTTTAAGACTTTAAGATCACCTGATATTGAAATGTTTAAGAACACATGCTGAATTTTACCACCTCCCTTTCACATCTATGGCAAGGATCGTATGATCCTTCTCCTTTGAGCCTTTAATAAGATGAATTTCACTAATGCATTTTATGATTTTGAGCCATCCTTGCCTTCCTGAAATAAATGCTAGTTGGCCATGTGTATTTTTTTTAACATCTTGTTAAATTGCATTTCATGTTTTAGGGTGTTTGCATTTGTATTAATGATGAGATAAGTCTATAGTCAGTGTGTGTGTGCATGCACATGTGTTTAATACAGGAAGTTTATTTTATCCTGGTGGATTTGGAGACTTTCCTTTTTGTGCTGTGGAACAGTATAAATATTGTTGGAATTTTCTGCTCCTTAAAATTTCATTGAAATTATCTGAGTCTGGTGGATGTTTGGCAAGTAGCTCTTTGATAACTTTGTTGATACCTTTTAGGTAATTAGTCCATGTGGTTTTTATATCTTATCTGGGATCAGGGACCATGTACTTAATCCACGTTTTTTAATGTATTTGCCTAAAGTTGAGCAAAGTTCTCTCTCCTGCTTCTATGCATATCACCATTTCTTCTTACTTTGCGCTATGCTTTGCTGTCTTATGTTCTTTATTAAGATAGCTAACTATTAATCTGGGTTTTTTTTTTTCTTTTTTTAATGGTGTGTATATTTTGTTTTCCCCAAAGTGTTATGCCTTGAATGTCTCTATTCTGTAATTTTACTTTTTCCTTTCTAAATTAGTTGATTTCCACTTAAATTTCCTATTTGTTTTCCTTAGTTTATTTGGGTTTTTTTTTCCCCTAACTCCTTGAGTCAGCATGTAATTCTTTTATTTTTATTTCTTAATTGGTAAGAGATTTAAAATGTGGACTTAATTTAGATCACTGCTTAAGCTGAAGCATTTACCTATATTAGTGTGGTAATTACTGTTATTTTCTAGGTGTTCTTTTCAGTTTTGATTTCCTCTTTGACCCCAAAAATTGCATAGCAAAGGATATTTGTCCTTTTTTTTTTTTCCCTCCTTCTCTTTTTTCCTCAAATCCCTACCATGGGATTTTTTTGGTGTGGATTGAGTGGTGGTTTTGTTTTCTGATTATTTTTATGGCATCAAAACCAAAATGTTATGTGTATAATACAAGCTTTGGGAGGGTTACTGTCTTCCTTTTTCAAATGTTCCAGAAGCACTTTTAAAAAGTGTAATCTCTGTTTACAGGATACAGAATTTAGTATAAATGTTACTCAGATTTGTTGTTGAGACTTTCTAAACAGGATGCATTTCTTCCTCTGAGATCAGTCTGTCAGAGTGCCAGGAAGAAACTAGAAACAAAAGGAGCTAAGGCCAAAGGATTCTCTGGGCCAGCAACCCCGCTCGGCTCATGTCAGGTACAAGCACTGAGCACATGGGCACAAGCTGAAGGGTCTTTTGACAAGCTGCTGAGGTTCTAGTTCTTACTACATCTGACCACCATCCAGTTAAACAGGAAATAAATGGGTAAGATGGGCTAAAAAGGATGAAGAACGAGAACTTCCAAATCTGTGAGTTCTTAAACACCTACTGCAGTACCATTCCCACCAGTTCACCTTACTGCTGCCCTCCATCCAGCTGGTGCCATTCCCTCACACCCTTCCCCCAGCTTCCAGTGGGGAAGATGATAGCCACTTGAAGGACCGATTTTACTCATGTGGGTCCTTGTTTAACGTTAGGGTGAAAGAGAAAGGCCTTTGCTCAAAATATCAACTGTTATTTAGGAATACCTCACAGATTGCACATGGATATTGTCATGGTACAAAAGTTGGCTGAGGTTACATGTTTTTCTTAAGGCACTCAGCACTGGAGGTGGTAAAAGAAGGCAAAGTAAAATTCACACAATTTTAGAGCTGGAAGGGATCTTTTAAGATGAAATAAACAGTTGTTTAATCAGGAATTTCCTAGGCTTTAAAGAAATCTGTAATATACCCTTATTTGTTGCATATACATACATGTGAACAGTCATATATGCATACATGGCTTACCGTCATATGTTACATGGCTTTTTATTTTAAAAGACCATTACTTCGATATTCTTGACATGTAACTGTTCATAAATGTCAGTGTGTATACACACCATCAAAGACTATTTCTGTAAGCCTTTTACCTCTAGCTGCTTTTTCATTACAAAAAAGACTTTTCAAAGCAAATAATATTTACCCATTGTTGAGTGCCTACCATCTGCCAAGTCCTTTATATGTATCCTTGGGATCCTCATAGTCCTGTGAAATATAAACTTGACTTCTGTTTTTCCAAGGGCATAGAACCAAAAAGGGCAGATCTACAATTTAACTTTAGTCATGTCAAATTCAACAGTTGTCCCATGAATAAGGTGGCTCATGAAATGAAGTATTTATCAGTCAGGAGAAATATGTATCCTCAAATTGAAGTCGGCAGACCATGGGTGATTATGCAAGCTCATTGAGCCTCTCAGCTTCATCACCTTAAAATAAGGATAAATATAGTTACCTGGTGAGATTATTGTGAGGAATAAAGAAAATGGCACATGCCATTTTGGCACATGCTCTGGTCATCTATTGCTGCATAACCAACTTTATACTTAAAGCAACCACAGTCATTCAGTTTGCTCACAAATCAATGTGGGAAGAGGTCAGTGGAATTGGCTCAGTTTGCTCTTCTTGTCATCTGCCAGGGTTGGAGGCTATACTCCCAAAACAGCTTGCTTCCACAGCTGGCAGGGTTGCACTAGAGGTCCAGTGGAAGCTCAGCCAGGGATCTTGGGCCCTCTGCTGTGGGGCTTTCCTCAAGGCTGCTTGTGTTTCTGTATGGCACGAGAGCTGAAACCTAGGGGTGAATGTCCCAAATGCCTCTGCAGAAGCTGCAAAGCTTCTTATGGCTGAGTCTCAGAAGCCCTAGAAGATCACTTCTGCCACATTCTTTTTTGTAAAATTATGGGCCAACCTAGATTGAGTAGAGAAAGAAATAGACACCCCTCTATAGAAATGGCAAGGAATTTGTGCCATCTTTTCATTTACCACAGCATGCTACCTTATATATAAGAAATACTAAGTTGCCATTATTAATATTTCAAGTAGAAAAACAGTTTTTCATTCCTACTACAAAGTTTATTTACTAAAAGGCTATCAAATTAACTCAGCTCCTCTGTAATATGTCAAGTACATTTTGTGTGTCATATATTTATTACAGATATGCAGGTAAAACAATTTGCTTTAGCATTATTACTTGAATCACAACTCCGAGCTTTAAAGCAGTTTTATTTTTTTTTATTTTTCTTATTTATTATTTTTTTCTTTTTAAATTTTTATTAAATCATAATTGTGTACATTAGTGCAATCATGGGGCACAATGTGCTGACTTCATATACAATCTGAAATATTTTCATCGAACTGTTTAACATAGCCTTCATGGCATTTTCTTAATCACTGTATGAAGACATTTGTATTCTCCATTTAGTTAAGTTTCACCTGTACCCTTCTAAGATGCACTGTAGGTGTGATCCCACCAATCGCCCTCCCTCCACTCATCCTCCCCCTCCACTCCCTTGCCCTTTTCCCCATGTTCTTGTGCTATAATTGGGTTTTAGCCTTTATATAAAATCTATAAATTAGCTTCACAGTAGGGGTGAGTACATTGGATACTTTTTCTTCCATTCTTGAGATACTTTGCTAAGAAGAATATGTTCCAGCTCCATCCATGTAAACATGAAAGAGGTAAAGTCTCCATCTTTCTTTAAGGCTGTATAATATTCCATGGTATACATGTACCACA
>CAUYRH010089601.1:0-42686 GCA_963574655.1 Perodicticus potto
CAGGGGACTTAAAGATGCAAGATAAAGTGTCAATAACAGATTAGACTATGGAGAAGAAAGAATCTCAGAGTTAGAGAATAAGGCTCTTGAGCTAACCCAAGCAGTTAAAAAGGCAGAAAAGAAGAGGAAGAAAGCAGAATATACTCTCAGAGAATTATGACACTTCGAGAAGCATTCAAACATATGAATTATAGGTATTCCTGAAGGGGAAGAAGAATATCCCAAAAGACTTGAAGCCCTACTGGGGGATATCATAAATGAAAAGTTCCAAGTATCACCAGTGATTCTGAAACACTCCTTTTAGAGGGATATTGAACTCCAGGTTGCCTCAACAGAAATAGAGTATCCCTAAGACACATGGTTATGAACCTGTCCAAAGTCAAGATGAAAAAGAAGATTCTGCAAGCAAACAGGAGTAAGCACCATTTGACTTACAGGAGCAGATCCATCAGGGCAATGGTGGAATTCTCAGCTGAAACTTTCCAAGTCAGAACAGCTTCTTAAACAAAACAACTTTTAGCCCAGAATTCTGTATCCTGCTAAAGTAAGCTTTAAAATCAATGGAGAAATCAAATCTTTTACTGATATGTAAACACTGAGAAAATTCACCACAACAAGATCAGCTATATAGGAAATACTTAGACCTGTATTGACCACACTGACCATCATAACAGACAACCAGCAAAGTTGTGTATTCTCCACAATGGCCATTATAATAGACAACCAGCAAAGTAAACACCCACAAACTAAAGGACACAATGGTGCAAAGGATAAAACTAAGCAACAGACCTTCACAAAATAAGATGAATGGAATTCCATAACACTTAGCAATTCTCTCAATAAATGTTAATGGCTAGAATTCCCCACTGAAGAAGCAAAGGCTGCTTGATGGGTTAAAAAAGCACAAGCCATTCATATACTGTCTCCAGGAAACACACCTAACCTTGAAAGACAAAACAAGGCCAAGAGTAAAGGGTTGAAAAACAAAATTTTCGGCAAATGGTAACCAGAAGAAAGGAGGGGGTTACAAGCTTATTTTCAGATACAAGCAAATTTAAAGCAACTAAGAAAGACAAAGATGATCTCTTCACTCTGGTCAAGGGAACAATATAATGAAAGGACATTTCAATTATAAATATCTGGGGCCAGGCTCAGGGGCTCACACCTGTAATCCTAGCACTCTGAGAGGCTGAGGCAGGTGAATTGCCTGAGCTCACAGGTTCGAGACCAGCCTGGGCCAGAGCAAGACCCTGTCTCTAAAAATAACTGGGCATTGTGGAGGGGACCTGTAGTCCTAGCTACTCAGGAGGCTGAGAGAACAGAATTGCTTGAGCCCAAGAATTTGAGGCTGCTGTGATCTGTGATGCCAAGGCACTCTACTAACAGTGACAAGTGAGGCTCTGTCTCAAAAAAAAATTATAAATAATTATGCATCCACTTAAATGCTCCTAGATTTAAGCAGTGGACATTGGCCTGAGCAATATGATATCCTATAATATCATAATAGTTGGAGACTTTTAACCCCTGTGGTGAACTAGACATATAATCTAGAAACTAAACAAAGATACAAGGACTTAAATGAAACCTTAATAGACATATACAGAACGCAACACCCCAAAGCTGAGGAATATACATTCTTCTTGTCAGTCCATAGAACATACTCCAAAATAAATCACATCCTAGGCCACATATAAAACCTCAACTAAATTAAAATAATTGAAATTATACCTTGTATCTTCTCATACCACAAGGCAATAAAGGAGGAACTCAACTCCAACAAAAATGTTCATCCCCACACACAGACTTGTAAATTAAACAACCTTATGCTGAATGATAGTTGGGTTCAGTAAGAAATAAAGGAGGAAATCATTAAATTCCTCAAACAAAACAACAATGAAGATACAAGTTACCAAAATCTGTGGGATACAGCAAAGGCAGTCTTAAGTGATAAATTTATCACATTAGAAGCCTACATTCAAAAAACAGAAAGAGTGCATCAACAAACTCATGAACCATCTTAAAATTGGAAAAAGAAGAATAATATAATCCCAAACCCAGCAGAAGAAAAGAAATAACCAAAATTAAATCAGAGATTAACAAAATTGAAAGCAAAAGAATCATTCAGAAAATAAACAAAATCAAAAGTTTATATTTAAATAAATAACTAAAATCAATAAACCTTTGGCCAGATTAACTAGAAACAGAAAAGTAAAATAGCTAATAACTTCAATCAAAAATAAAAAAGGGGAAATGACAACAGATACCATTGAGATACAAGAGATTTTCCACTGACTACTGTAAGAAGCTCTATGCCCAGAAATTTGACTATGTGGAGGAAATTGACCAATACCTGGAAGCATGAAATCTCCTTATACTTACAGGAAGAGCTAGATCTCTTGAACAGACCAATATCAAACACTGAGATTGAAGAAATAATAAAAAAAATTTCCAACAAAAATAAAGCCCTTGACCAGATGGCTTCACACCAGAATTCTATTATAACTTTCAAAGGTGAGCTTGTACCTGTGCTGCAAAACCTGTTCCAAAACATTGAGAAGGAAGCAACCTTTCTTAATACATTCTATGAAGCAAACATCACCCTGATACCAAAATGAGGAAAGGACCCAACTAAAAAAGAGAACTATAGACCAATTTAACTAATGAATATTGATTCAAAAATATTCAACAAAATCTTAGCCAATAGATTACAGCTACACATTAAAAAAAATTATACATCACAGTCAAGTAGGCTTCATACCAGGGATACAAGTCTGGTTTAACATATGCAAATCCATAAATGTAATTCACCATATCAATAGAAGCAAAAACAAAGACCGTATGATCCTCTCAATAGATGCAAAAAAGCATTTGATAAAACTCAGCATCTTTTTCTAACAAGAACACTTAAGAATATGGGTATACATGGCACATCTCTTAAAAGGATTGAAGCCATCTATGATAAAACCCAAAGCTAATATCATACTAAATGGAGTAAAACGGAAAGATTTTCCACTTAGAAGAGGAAATAGACAAGGATTTCCTCTATCACCACTACTATTCAGCATAGTGCTGGAAGTTCTAGCCAATGCATCAGGCAAAAGGATATAAAGCGTATCTAAATAGGGAACAGGGGAAGTCAAACTCTGGCTCTTTGCTGATAATATGATCTTATACTTATAAAACCCCAGAGACTCCTGAAAGTGATCAAGAAATACAGTAATGCCTCAGGGTATAAAATCAATGTCCACAAATCAGTAGCCATTGTATACACCAATAAAGCCATGTCAAGAAGCTAATCAAAGATAAAATTGCCTTCCATAGTAGCTTCAAAGAAAATGAAATACCTAGGAATATACTTAACAAAAGAGGTGAAAGACCTGTACAAAGAGAATTATGAACACCTAAGGAAAAAATAATAGCAGAAGACATCAATAAATGGAAGAACATACCATGCTTTTGGCAAGGAAGAATCAATATTGTCAAAATGTTTATTCTACCCAAAGCAATCTATAGATTCAATGCAAACCTCATTAAAATATCAACATCATACCTTGAAGCATTGAAAAAAAATAGTACTTCATTTTATATGGAACCTGAAAAAATCCTGTATACCCAAGGCAAATTTTAGTAATAAAAACAACACCAGAGGCATCACTCTACCAGACTCTAGATTTGGTTATAAGTCCACAGTGATCGAAATAGTATGATAGTGGCACAAAATAAGACATAGCCATATGGAACAGAATAGAAAACAAAGAGATGAAACCAGTCTCTTATATCCATTTGATTTTTCATAAACCAAACAAAAGCATATACTGGGGAAAAGAATCCCTATTCAATACATGGTGCTGGGAGAACAGGATAACCACATGTAAAAGACAGAAATTGGACCTGCACCTTTCACCACTTCTAAAAATTGACTCAAGATGGATATAAGATTTAAATCTAACACATGAAATTATAAAAATCCTAGAAGAAAACATGGGAAAATCTCTGAAGGATGTTGGCCTAGGGAAAGATTTCATGAAGACTTTAGTGACAATTGCAACAACAGGAAAAATAAGCAAATGGAACTTAATTATACTGAAAATCTTCCATGCAGCTAAGGATATAATAATGAAAGTAAAGAGACATCCTTCAAAATGGCAAAAGATATTGGCATATTACAAATCTGACAAAAGCTTGATAACTAGGATCTACAGAAAATTCAAATTAATCAACAAAAAAAAAGAGCAAACAATCCTATCTATCACTGGGCAAGAGACATGAACAGAACTTTCACTAAGGAATACAGATGAATAGCTAACAAACATATGAAAAAATGCTCATCATTCCTAATCATTGGAGAAATACAAATCAAACCCACCCTGAGACATCACTTAACCCCAATGAGAATAGCCCACATCACAAAGTCCTAGAGTTGCAGATGCTGGCATGGGTGTGGAAAGAGAGGGACACTTTTACACTGTTGGTGGGACTGCAAACTAATACAATCTCTTTGAAAAGAAGTATGGAGAATCTTCCAAGAACTCAAATTAGACCTCCTATCTGACTCTGTAAACCCACTAATAGGAATCTATCCAGAAGGAAAAAAAAACCTCATTTTATCATAAAGACATTTGCACTAGACTGTTTATCACAGCTCAATTTACAATGGCCAAATGTGAAACAACCTAAATACCTATCAACCCAGGAATGGATTAACAAACTGTAGTATATGTACTATTCGGCTATAAGAAAAGATGGAGACTTTACATCTTTTGTATTAACCTAGGTGATAAAACACATTCTTCTTAGTAAAGTATCACAAAAATAGAACATCAAGTATCCAATGTACTCAATTTTATTATGGAGCCAGTCCACAATCTAATATATGTCCACATGGGAGATAAACTTAATTCTATTTAAGTTAGCGAGGGGGGACAGAAGGATGGGGAAGAGGAGAGGGGAAAATCGGTATGCTCCTACTTAAAGAATGCAAGATAGGGGCGTGTGGCACACCCTTTGACCTTCTGGGTACAGGACATAACTACAAGAGGGATTCAACCTAAAAAATTCAAAAATTGTGACCTGGTTGTTTGTACCCTCACAATAACCTAAAATTTTAAAAAAGAAAGCAACTTCTATCTTTCCCTTTATGAGATTAAGGAAATTTCCTTCTATTCCTATTTTGCTGAGAGTTTTTATCATGAATGAATGTTAAGTTTTGTCAAATATTTCTTTATCTATTGAGACAATGGTTCAGGTTTCTTCTTTAGTCTGTTAACATGGTAAATTACAATGACTGGTTGTGCAACATGGAACCAGCCTCTCATTTCTAGGATAAACCTCACTTTATTTGATAGTTTATCCATTTTATATATTGCTGGATTCTACTTATTAACACTTTGCTGAGGGGGAAAAAACAAGAAAACTCATCTCCCACTGGTCATTCTTCACTTTCCTCCCCTCCATCTGCTCATTGTTCACTTTGCAGACCCTTCAGATAGTTGCTTTCATTGCTTTTTGTAAACGACCTGGATTCTCCATTGTAAACAGTGGAAGGATGGGTTGTGGTAGGCTTGCCCCATCCTGAATAGCACCAAAAAGTCTATTACTTTTATTTAGGTTTTTTTTTTTTATAAATGGCACATTCCATTTATTAGCCCGCTTTTAATAAGAAAATGCAGTCTATTTACCTAAAGCTCTTATTCTTGATTTTATTTGTCCCATATAAATTTTTATTATAATTTTTTTGCTTTGTTTTGTTTTCATTCCTTCTTATTTAAGAATGCTGCTGTAATTTTCCTTGTTAGTTGATATATGTTCCCTTTTTCCTTTCTGGGAGCCACAAAGAAACATCTTTTATTTAACTATTACATGCAACATAGATACCAACTGTTTTCTCTTCAACAGCTCATTGGTCCTCCATTTCTTTACCCATTTCTCCAATAAGAAAGATTCTTTAGAACACATTTTCTTTTTGTCACACTTTTTCCCCACCCACAAATCAGACTTTTGCCATGCTTTCATTTCCCATTCTTTCCTCTTGTTATATGCCCAGGTTTCACGGAGATTCAGTGCTTTGTTTATTTCCAGACTAGCCTTGATTCTCTTTTGTAGGGCACGTCCTCTATTTTAGAATCATTGTCTTGGCCCTTGCAATGTTTACTCTCAGACAATAATGACATATGTGGCAGGTAGATGAGTAGATATTACATACTCCTTCACTCCCCTTTCCTTTTTCTTTATCTTTCCTTACATTGCATCCTCTGTTCTGATTAACTTGATGTTGATTATAGTCTCTTCTCAAGTATTCTCCTCAAATTTGATAGAAAGATAACATACTTAGGGATTCTTTGTATATTTGTAAGCAACTTTTTACAATCCAATAGACAAATCTTGGAAACCTAATGAGCAAAAGAAGCCAGACACAGATGAGTACTCGCTGGATGATGCTATATATAGAAGTTCAAGAACAAAGAAGTAAATGTGACAGAGGTTTAAATGACAGTTAATTTGGGGAGAAGAATGAGAGGGCCCACTAGACTGCTGGAAATTTCTGTTTCTTGTTCTGTGGGTGGTTATGTGTGTTTAGACAGATGTAAAAATCATCAAGCTGTAGGCTTAAGATTTTTACACTTTACTATATGTGAAGTATACTTCAACAAACAGAGAAAAAGTTAAAAACGGATGAAAAGCTAATAAATTAATAACCTAACTATGGAAGAAAATTGAAAAAAAAGACCAAAAAATTCATAAAGTTTTTTTGTTTTAAATAAAACCAAGAATAAGCCCATCCTCTACACAAAGCACCAAATCAAAAAACTGTTAAAGGCAAGTTCTAGCGAAACACTCAGGAGCAAATGTGTTTAATGCCATTTAAAATATTCTAATTTTCAGAAGTAGGGAAATGAGAAGATTCCCAAGTCATTCTACAACATGAAAAGATGACCTCATAATTGGAGGACTAAATTGGCCAGAATAAAGAAGCATCAGGTACCCACATTCCAAATAAAGCTGCAAACAGAGACACCAAGTCTTTTTAAGAGTGACTGAACTAGCCCTTGTAAATCAACCCTTCCTCTTTCCACTTGGGTTGCCAAAATGGGGGAAAACCTGAAAAGTCAGCTAAGCCTTCCCCATCCTCACCTTAGGGCCCTTCCCCTGTAGGTAAAGCTTGATCTAGGGGGAATGAAACAGATTCAAACAATTAAGAATGTTCATGGTTGACCTCTATCCTGTGAATTCCAGTCACTTAGTCACCATGCAAATAAAGTCAACAATTTACAAAAAGATTTTTTTTCCTCAAGTCTATTCAAGAGCTAAAAATCAGCTGGCAAGCATAACATAACCAAGTGCTGGCATCTCTCTTACAAAGCCCATATACATGAATTTTAAGAAAAAGATCAGTGAGGACAATATTGGTTTATGTCAGTCCAAGTTACTCCTATTGTACAAAAAGCATCTGCTATACTCATAACACATTCACTTTTCTTCACTCTGGGCCCACTTTCTCTGTTTCTCTTTGAGCCCTATGCAAATGACATTTGTGAAGCAATCATTGTATCTGCTGGAGCTGAGGGTCTGTTTGCATTTCCATTCACCTCCTCATTTCTGGGCGTCTGCATTCAGACAGATGGAAAGAAACAGTTAATAGTCAGTGGGTCTCGGTCTGAAATCAGCGCTCAGATTATCAGCCCACGCAGAAACAGATCTTCGGTAAGGTTGAATAGGGCTGATAAAATAATAGATTGCCCTGCTGAGTGGAGGCCACGGGAATGCAGCTAATGGGACTCACAAGTCCCAGGGACCCACCTAACAGGTACAGCAAGAAACTTGTGAAAAAGCAAGGTTTAATTAAGGCATTATAGCAATATTAATCCAATATGGAAATGTGCCTGTGCATGTGTTGGTAGAGTTGATGTGTACACTGGGTGTTAACCATTAACATGCACACACTGGTTTGATATATCCAGCTTCTGCTGCAAGTTCTGGCACTGTCTAGCAGTCCCTTTGGAAACACCCCCCATATTTCAGCCTTATTCCTGCTGGGAAAACAGACACCCAGGGATATGGGAGTGTGTATTCCATTAAAATCAATCAACTATATTGTTGAACTATACAAATATTTCCACACAATTATCAACATAAATATAATTTCTGAACAATATCACAGAAATAAAACATATCTTGGAACACACCACAAAAATCAAAATGTTCACTTGGAGTCCCCAATCCTTAGACTTCTCTTCATGATTTCCAGCTCACTCAGAATCCTGGGAGCCAAGCCGGTATCTTCTGCAGCTAGAACACACCAGAACAACTTTAGTCTATTTTTCCTCCCTAGGCCAAGCCATCCTGTGCCTTTTGACTCTGTTGCTCCTATCTTGACAGAAGAAAAGAACACACAAGGAATCTCCCCTTTGGATTAGGAAATCTCCCGTTTGGGTTCAGGAGGCAAAGGTGAAAATGAGAAGAGCTGGTTTCCATGCACTGAGTAACCCATCAGGAAAATTAAAATGTGTGTGTGAGACACACACAGACAAGATGAATGGCAAGGGAACAGCTTGGAAAGAGAGTTTCCTTCTTACTAAGCATAAATGATAAATAAGTCCTCATAGTAAAGCCAAGTCTGCATATATTAGTTCCTTTTATAAGATTTGTAATCACTTCCCAAAGATTCTTTATTTTTACAAAAAACAGAGTCGTAAGTTAAATGGAAAGACCTACAATGCTAGAATATGGGGAGCCTGGGTAGGGAGTGGGGGTTATAGACTGTGGCTTTCCTGCACCCCTGAAAATGCAACTACTGACTATTTTGATGTCTTCCCAGGACAGAGGGATATGTGTGCTTCTCTGGTCGCTGTGTAAAGAATTAGAATATTAGTAAACAATTCAAGCCCTCAGAGCACCCATGTTAGGCCTTGAAAGAGTCACGCACTGGAGTAGTTGAGACAACCAGGGACAACCTGGCAGTCCCTAATGTGCCATGGGATGGCTGTGTCACAATCGGCCCACAAGACGTAAGAACCTGAGTTTGCATAGAGCTGGGGACACAGAACAGACTCTTGGCCTCGCAACAGGAGCTGTGTGTTACACTCAACATTCCCTCCCTTTGAAAGGCTTGGAGACCTAGAGGACATTCAAGACACTGGTAGTCATCTGGACACTTGGAGCTGGCCTCTTCCCTGTGCATCTCTTGTCTGGTGCATCAAAAAACAGAGGTTGAGGAAAGACTCGGGGTTTAGAAGGTAACTTCCAGAGCACAGGCAACCTATAAGGATTCAGAGTCTTCAGAAGACTCTTGGTATGGTGCTTTGTGAGCACCTGCAAGAGATGTGTTGCCCCTGTTTATAATCCTGTTACAATATATATCCCTGTTTATAATATGTTGTCCCTGTTTATAATCCTAAGGGAGACACATGAAGAGACACGAAATAAGTCCCCAGAGACAGACAAGAGAGTAGAGTCCAACATCCATGCAACCATCTGCTCCATCACCTTCAGCTTGCTCTGAGGTGTCCCTGCAGCCTCACAATGCACCATCATCAAACTCAGACAGTGCTACAGATGCCTTGAAGCAACACTGGTAGTTGGTCTTGGTAGTACTGCTTCTGAGCCTACCACGCATGCTCCCCATGATAGACATTCAAAAAGTGCTGAAGGTACCATTCCGAATCATGTTGCTTCTTAATCTCTTCTTTGTCCCTACATCCTATGTTGCCATTAGGGTTGCAGAAGGAATTGCATGTTATACTTCACATCTCTTATAAGGGCTCACAAAGCGCCATACACAGAGTCCTCTGTAAAGACGGAATCCTTAAGGCTTGCCTGTGCTCACTAACATGGTCACCGCTGTTTATGCTTACTTCACTTGTGTCATTCAATAGAGTAGGGCCTTTGAAAACTTTCAGCACCAAACAATGGCTGCTAGCTTACGGCACCAGCCACTTTAGAAGAATTAGCCTTTCCTTAATCCCAGCTCAGAGCTGCAAGAGGCAGAACATATGATCCATTATACATGACATTTGTATAATTTACAAGGTTATTGAGATTTAAAATAAAACATTACCAAAAACATTGTCCAGTAAATAAACATACATTTTCCTCTCATTTCTTGTATTTAGCTATTCTCAAGGCCACTTCTGTTTATTTAGTTCTTTTTTCTGACATGTTTCTGAGGAAAAATAAAAGACAATTTCTCTGAGGTAGTGTGTTTAGAATGAATTATTCAAAGGGCAACCCAGCATTGTGTGGGCTTCCAGAGGTAACATGGCTGTTCACCACTTTGCAGGAAACACAATATAAATAGATAAAGCAGTTAGCAGGTAATTACATGCATTAAAGAAAGAGTTTCCAGTTTCCAGGGGAGAGTAAGTGCAAGCTCCCCTGTTGTATTTGAATATGAATTTGACTTTTAAATTTTGATTCACACAAAACTTTTTGTAACAGAGTCACATGTATAATAAGAATTTCTCCTCCTCCAGCACTTAAGCATAGGGCCACACAGATTTGCACTTCAAGGCCATACCAACCCCATACTGAAAACCTGTATGAACAGCAATTAGAAAAACCAAAGCTGCAGTAAACAGCATCTGCTAATTATTACGGGGCAGCCTGAGGGAGCATCTTCCAGGCCAGGCCACTAATCCAGTTGGATTGCATCTGCATTTGAATGAATGATGTCAGAACCCTTCACACCTGTGACCTGTTGGGGTCACTGGCCAATCAAAGACTCAACGCTCAGCTGGGCCTGCTCATTTGTTCTTGCAGATCTTATCAAGCTTGACTCCTTTACCCCTTAGACCTCTCCATTCTCACTAGGTCTCAGTTTTCCTCCACTCACAAATACCCAGAATAGGAAGGAGTTTAAAGGTCTTCTAATCCACTGATTGTCAAAATTAGGGGTTTTTTCCTAATCAAGGAATCCTTCCCTCAAATTAAGTCTCACCCAGACACCTATAAGGTAAAACAGTCACATGAAGGTGCTCTGGGCACAGAGGGAGGGGCAGCCAGCAGCCCACCAGCTGCACTCCCCAACAAGAACTCCAGGATGGAGATTCTGCTTTTTCCATGAAGGAGAAGGATTCTGGAGGTTGGGCTCCAGTTTCCAATGGACCCGTTACCATCATTTGGGGGCAGAAGGAGTCTTCACCACACAGGACTGGCCTGTGCATGGTAGTCATTCAGCACCCATGGCCCCCAGCTCAGTGCCTGCAGTGTCCTCCCTTACATGTGTGGACCACAACCAGATACTGAGAGAAAGACAGAGAGTGGTTCTGGTTCCACCTAGACTGAGAATCATGTGACCCTGGGGTGATTTTTTTTTTTTCCCTCAGAGCCAAAATTAACCCTGCTTTCCTGATTCCCAGGCGGATGTTCTTTCTTCTCCAGCATATGGCTTTTTCTGCCAGACTTCCTTTCCTCACCACCTTGGAGCTTTTCCCCAACAGTCAGGCCCCTGTCTCATGCAATTCTGCATCTACCACTGTGTGAGGCTGCAGGACTTTGCTGCTGCCTTCCCTTGCTGCTCCTCTGTGAGAGCCAGGGAGGCTCTTCTATTTGAGAACGGAGATTAATTTAGACACAGAAATGATGTCCCTGGCACTTCTCAGTTGATGGTGAGCAAAAAATCTCACTGCTGGTCCCAAGACCAAAGCAGATTCTCAGTGAGATGGGATTTTCAACTAACTAACCCACAGAAACTGATTTCTTTTCCTTCTTTCCATATTATATGGCTTGATTCTAGATCATCTATATCCTATATAACCATCTGTATAACTATTATTCTAGTAGAAGATTTCCCGGCTGTCATTCTAGTTATGGAGCCAGAGAAGCCTGGGTGACCTTCTAAAGGAGACCTGCCTTTCCTGAGCCTCAGTCTCCTCATTGCTATACGAAGGATAAAAGAAAATTTTCCTTGCAGTGATCCTTGGATGGATTAAATGTATTAATGCATGTACAGTTAGAATTATCAGTTGCCACTATTGTTATCACCACCACTGTGTGTTCATCTTAGTGTAATTTGTTGGGATGAAGTAAATTCCCCTCAAGTAAGTTTCATAAAGTTGTCACATGGAGGGGGGGTTGAGCACTCCAATTCTAGATTCTTTGCTCGAAGTTTCCCCTCAGCTTTCAAGCTTGCACAATATTGTCAGTTTATATTGGAAGAAAATGATAGACTCCCCTCTTCCTCCTTTAATAAGTCGAGTAGACATCCCTGTGTTGCCCGAGAGATCTTATTTCACACTGATAGAGGGGTCGGAAAATATCCAGACCTTTTAAAATGGGTTTTTACCAACAGTCTATCAAGTCTTCAGAGGGAACTATCACGTCTGAGACAGTCGGGATCCTTTTTTTACTGACAGTTTGAGCTGTGTGGTTGAAATCATTTTTGACAAGAAAAAAACAGGCTCAAATACAATGAAATCATGGACCATCCACAGTGACCAATTTTCAAACTTCCAAATCCAGACTAGGGCTTAATTATGACACACAAAAAAGAATTTCCATGGAAATGTGATGTAAATTTTTGTCTTTTGCACTCAGTACTGAAAAAAAACGATTGAACAATTTCAAAAATCACAGCTATTAAGTCAAACTAAACCAAACACATTGTTCTGAGATAGTTGCCAGAAATTGTTTCAGAGTACAATTTGCTTTGCTGAATCAATTAGTTTTTGCAAAGTTATATGTGTGTAAAGCATTTGTTCGATGCCTGTTTGAAATCTATCCAATATGGTTAGCGTTTTAAACGATATATTCAGATGTGAAGTATATATATATATGTACACTTTATTGAAAATAGTTAAGACCCAATAAATCATAACAAATTCAATATTAAATTCCATGTTGGGATTCTTTCATATAGATCCGATTCAGCAGCTCCTTTTAAGAGAAAGCTTTTGTGTGATGCTGAGGAAATTTTGCCCTGGGAAAGGCTAGTGCAGATTCCCTACCTATGTTTCTTTGCTCTTTTTATTCTCAATGAAACAATAATTATTCAATTAATCTTGTCAACAAGTGGAGGCTGGTTTCATTTCAGTTGTTTACTAATTATTATTGGTAGATCTTTAGATCCTTGAACATGTTGTCCAATTGCCACAAACTACTAATGAAGCAAGGCTTGGTTAATTAGGGAATAAGAGCAATTAGCTTGTCAGCAGTTAATTCCTACAGTCCCTCGAGAAATGCTACATTTAGGGATTCGTATCACAGGAGCCATTGACCTCTAAACCTCCCTCCTTTTCTGTCGCTGCTGTTTAATGGAAAGTCACTTATTTTGTCAGGCTAATAACTGAGGTAATGAAGTATCCTATGGCTTCAGCTTGCTGCTCTGTTTTTCTCTTGCTAATTTTAGAAAGTTTAAAAATAGATGAATAGGTCTATTTTGGACATCATTAAAAGAGGAAACCCAAGGTGGGACTTCACAGAATCCATGGAGGCCTACTGACCACCCCAAAGCTATCTGGAGCTCATTATCCACATAGCCTTCCCGGCCAAAGAAAAGCTGTGAAGTTTTTAAGTTAGGAGACTGTTGAGTCAAGCCTGATTTGTTTAAATTTTTGATTGAAAGGGGAGGAGGATTCTGAAATATATTCTTTTATTTCTGTCTCTATTGACAGAAGCTGTCTTTAAAAAGCGAGAGAATTAGGTAATTCATGTATAGCCATTGGGGTAGGGGTGAGTAACACTGGGGTGGGAGTTATTTATCATGAAAGATCCTAGAGAAAGCTTTTAGGACAACTGCACAAGTTTACCAAAGAATAATAATTTAACCCAGGATAATCTGACTGCTCTTTCACGGATCTCCCATCTTCAGGGTAAATTCTGTGCAGAACATCCTCCCCTCTCCACATCCAGGCTATGGCTGGTCTGACCAGATTAGGATATTTCACTGGACCAGTTTGCTGTTTTCTGTCTCCTCATTCTTCCTAAAGTCTGGGACAGGAAAGTGTAAGTCCTGAGTCTTACAAACTAGTCAGCAAGACTGCTCCCTCTTCTTCATGGCATGCTTAAGAGTTCATTCACCTCACCTTTTCTTTCTCCTTGGGAATATTGTGGAAAAACTCCTCTAAGCTTAAGCCATCTTAACAACTTCACAGGTTATAAAAGGAACGTAAAAGCAGAAATGAAAATGAAGGCAACTAACTACTATCACCTCACCATGGAGATTTGCTGAAGTCATTGCCAATAATAGAGGTGATAGTGTTGACATTGTTGGAACTTGCCAGGAACTCAGTAAATAGCACCCTCTTCTCCCCTCCTGAGGTCTGAACCAAATAAAATTGTAAGACAAAATGGTACGGTAGATGGGAGCCCAAATCACCTTTACTTTAAATTAATAGAATTTGATTCGGATTTGACTATACCCTCAAGGGAAATTACCTCCATATTTTAAAAATATCAACAAAATGTAACACTATATTAAACACTATATTAGAGAATGTGGTTGATATCAGAGAATATGGCTTCTAGCACAAGTTTCCTAATAGGACCAGACCCCAGAATTAGAAAGGTTTACCCACCCAATGTCTGGACCGCGAGACCACATCACACGGGCAAACTGCCTGTGTAAACCAAGCAGCTAAGCAGAAGATGAGCTCCTGCCGGGGGCTGTGCGCTCAAGAGGAAAGAGCCGGCTTTGCATGGCCTGCTTCTCTTCCCAAACTCAGTAATGAGATTAAGTCACCCCTCCTTCTAGGTAGTAGTAAGGATGGGGCAAGAATGCAGGCGTGTTCCAAGGAGAATTTACTCCAGTGGAGAAGGGCATATCCTAACAGATGCTGCAGACAAAAATGTTCCCTATAGTTACATTTTCAGGGATGCATTAAGAAATTAAGAGTACCCTAAGTCTGAATTAAAGCTCATTAACTTCAAAATCAAGGTGATTAACTTTTGCATTGTCAGGAAACAAAGAATCTATTACCAAAAAGAAAAGTAATAATGTCTGTAGAGTTTCTCAGGGACCGTTTTAATTTCTAAGAGCATGCACTAATTTTGAGATATTCCAAAGTACACTTGTCCCTCGGTATCTGGGAGGTTTCAGTACTTCTTGAGGATGCCGAACACCACAGATGCCCAGGTCCCTGATATATAATGCTGCAGTACTTTCATATAACCTCAGCACATCCTCCACTATACTTTCTCTCTAGATTATCTGTAACACCAAATACCATGTATATGCCATTTAGGAATACTGACAAGAAAAGTCTATATATGTTCAGTACAGATATAATTATTTTTCCAAATATTTTCATTCCTTGGTTAAGTCTACAATGCAGAACCTGTGAATATGGAGGGCCAACTGTCTCCACTCAAAAAAAGGACCGTGCTAGGGCGGCGCCTGTGGCTCAAGGAGTAAGGCACCAGCTCCATATACCAGAGGTGGTGGGTTCAAACCCGGCCCTGGCCAAAAACTGCAAACAAACAAACAAAAACTCCTGGGCTTAAGCAATTCTCTCAGGCAGTACCTGTGGCTCAGTGAGTAGGGTGCCAGCCCTATATACCTAGGATGGCAGGTTCAAAGCTGGCCCGGGTCAAACAGCAACAAAAATATGGCCGGGTGTTGTGGGGGGTGCCTGTAGTCCCAGCTACTTGAGAGGCTGAAACAAGAGAATCACCTAAGCCCAAGAGCTGGAGGTTGCTGTGAGCTGTGACTCCATGGCACTCTATCGAGGGTGACAAAATGAGACTCTGTCTCTTAAAAAAAAAAAAAAAACAGGACCATGCTAATTATGAGACACTTTTAGCTGTTTAAATAGCTAATTCATACACATGTGTTTTGTTCTTGGCAAAACAGTGGAAATGCTGCACAAAACTAACTCAGTTGTTTTTTACTTCTCCATATGTTTGAATTCTACCAACATGCTCTACCTTCGGCTTACTGATCAAGAAAGACCAAATGGGAAAAGATGGCCCTGTGTGTCCCTTTCCTTCTCTGTTATTTTCTGCATAACTGATTGACTAATTCAGGGAAGAAATAAAAGAAGATATGATAGTATTTCCTGGTCATGTGTTTGTTTTTTAAAACATGATTGTATTCTTCCTGTTTTTTTTTTTTTTTTTCCAAGACAGAGCCTCAAACTGTCACCCTGGGTAGAGTGCTGTGGCATCACAGCTCACAGCAACCTCTAACTCCTGGGCTCAAGCTATTCTCCTGCCTCCACCTCCCAAGTAGCTGGGATTATAGGTGGCTGACACAATCTCCAGTTATTTTTTGGTTGCAGCCATCATTGTTGTTTGGCAGGCCAGGGCTGGATTCAAACCCGCCAGCTCAGGTGTATGTGGCTGGCGCCTTAGCCGCTTGAGCCACAGGTGCCGAGCCTCTTCCTGTGTTTTTTTAAACAAATTCTGCTTTGAGAAAGTGTGGTCTTCGGGGACTATTAGCATTTCCTCCCCCTACCTCCACTACACAGTCCTGGATGAAATCTGCTCACCTTGTACTTTTTTTGAGTTTTGTGAACTCTTGTGCATCGTGGGTTCGCCAGAATTCCGTACATCTGCAGCACTGTGGACGCTATCTGCAAGTGGGGCATCTGGGAGCATGGAGGAGATAGATTGCACGTATCTCCTGTGGTCAAAGGCAAGCTCCCTTGACCCATCACACTGCATTAATGAAACACAAGTTCCAAGAGAAAATTATTAAGAATTTCTACAGACAGCAGAGCAATAAACCGAGTACGAGGCACTTTTGAGCACAGGACCCTGAACAGTAGCACAAGGTCACATGCCGATGAGGCCAGCCCTGGGAAGAGGCTTAGACCTGAGATAGTTCAGACCACAGATTAGGAGCACAAGGAAGGATGAATTCTAGGACAGCAAGTTGAAAGGGAGGAACAGATGGAAGAACAATCTGTTCTTAGCAATCTCTCTCACTTTTGCCAAAAGGTGAGAATACCCACAGAACACCAAGCTAAAAAGGCTTTCCTGTCCAGATTATCCACTACTCACCTCCCAACATCACTTGATCTCCCTTGAACCTGGTTTCAGTTTTCTTCAAGCACTTACTAATAACTGATATATATATATATATATAAAATATATTACATATTATATTTTATGTTATATGTTATATATTGTATATTATATGTTATGTATTATATATTGTATATTTTATAGTGTACATTGTAAATTGTATATTATATATTGTATTGTATCTTTTTCTTTTTCTAGCTTTTTCTTTTTTATTCACACACACACAATTATAAGCTCCTTGAAATAAGAATTTGCTGTTTATCCATAATTATCCAGTAGTTGTTGCATGAATTAATAAATGAGTACATGTTATACTTTAGTGCAGTTTTCATTTATACAACTATAACAATTTATTCTCTTAAACCGCACTGATGATAGTTCTTACTAACAAGGACTGAATCCCAGTGCTTAGAGGAGAGCCTGGCTCTCACTGATGAAGCTGTTTCTTAGTTCTAGAGAACCACTAGAAGTAATACACAGGACTAGATGTTGTGAAGGAAACAAAATGGTTAAAATAAAAACCAGACACAAGAAAACTTTGGTCTAGTAGGAAAAAGAAAATGTGCACTTCATAATATAAATACAGTCAAATGGGAAGTTGAAGATAGAGCATGTAACGAAGACTCAAAATAAAGAAAGAATCCTTGTTGGGAGGATCAGAGAAAAGTTAAAGGATAAGTTGGTATTTCAGTTAGACATTGAAGAATAGTTAGTAGTTGGGTGGTGCCTGTGGCTCAGTGAATAGGGCACTAGCCCCATACACCGAGGGTGGCAGGTTCAAACTTGACCCCGGCCAAACTGCAACAACAACAAAAAAAGCCAGACATTGTGGCAGGCACCTGTAGTCCCAGCTACTCAGGAGCCTAAGGCAAGAGAATCGCCTAAGCCCAAGAGCTGGAGGTTGCTATGAGCTGTGATGCCATAGCACTCTACCGAGGGTGACAAAGTGAGACTCTGCTCTAAAAAAATAAAAAATAAATAAATAAATAAAGAATAGTTAGTAGACATATGGGAAAGACAATTGTACACAGAAGGGACACAGAAAACAAAGCCATGAGACTGTAGGGAAAAGTCTAGTCTACCCTGACTAACAATAATAAAAGTAAAGGAGATAAAGATAGAAAGATCTGTTGGGATCACAGGTGCCACTGAATATGCTCAATAATTTGGACTGTGGGACACAGTGTTCAAAACTGTGTTCCTATCTACACTGGGACTCATGGACTAATCTAGCCTTTTGAAACAAATTCTTTAGCAAAATTGAAATATTTGTGCCTCTTTCTCAAAGTTCAAACAAAATAATGTATTTCAAAGTACTACCACATATATGTTTCATTTCTACTCATTTTTGTTCATTATTCAGAGGCATTATCTAATCATATAAACAATTTGAAAAAAAGAAATGATACAACCAGAGCTTTTCCTTATTTTTCAAATTACCTTAAGAGACCTGGTGTGATTTGGTTTTCCCTAGATCAGGTGTTTCTAAAACGCCAGGCTCAATTTCTTATTCCCTTACATGTCAACCAAGTTGTTGACGTCAGACTCCTGTTTATACACACACCACAAGACGGACTGTTCAAACGTAAACATTCAAAGCAAAATCGGAAAAGGTTATGAGGTGGTGGAGCCAGGCTTCCTGGGTTTGATGCTGCCATTTCCATGTGACAGTTTTGTGACCTTGTGAAGTCAATGACTATCCCTGTGCCTAGTGGCTGGTGCTACGAGAATTAAATAAGATAATGCATGTTAAGTACTTAGCACAGACCTGGCATGTAGTAAATTTTCCACAAACTTTGGTTATTAGGATCTCAATCAAATTCTCTTAGATCCTAACCAGATAACACATAAAATTTAGTAATGTGGTTTTCATGCTCTTTGTTAATAATATGATCCACTGAAAATGAATTTCTGAGGAATATGTACCTAAGTTTGAAAGAAAGAAAAAATTGGGTTTTGTCAAAATTAAAAACCTTTGTATATTAAAAGACATCATTTAAAAGCGAAAAGACTACATATTTCCCAAAGAACTCTGTGGGTTCGATGCAATACCCCTTAAAATGCCAATGATATTCTCCACATAAAGTAAAAAAAAATTTTTTAAATTCATATAGGACCACAAAAGACCATGAATAACCAAAGCAATCTTGAGCACAGAAAACAAAGCTGGAGACATCACACTGCCTGGCTTCAAACATAACTACAAATCTAGCATGGTACCAGCATAAGAACAGATACATAGACCAACAGAACAGAATAGAGAACCCGGAAATAAATCCATGCGATTACAGCCAACTGATTGTTAACAAAAGACACCAAGAACACACACATTGGGGAAACAACAATAAATGGTGCTGAGAAAGCTGGATGTCCACATGCAGAAAAATGAACCTAGACCTCTTTCTCTTACCATGTACAAAAATATCAATTCAGAATGGATTACAGATTTAATCCCAAACTATGAAACTACTATAAGAAAACACAGGGAAAACACTTCATGATGCTGCTCTGGGCAAAGACTTTTTGGATAGAATGACAAAAGCACAGGCAACTAGAACAAAAATAGACGAATGAGAATTACGTCAAACTAAAAAGCTTCTACACAGCACAGGAAATAATCAGTAGAGCAAAAAGACAAACTAAAGAATGAGAGAAAATATTTATAAACTATGCATCATAATATATGCATATAAGGAATTCAAATAACCCATCAGGGGGAAAAAAGCCAAATAATCCAATGTCAAAATGGGCAAAAGACCTGAATAGACATTTCTCAAAAGAAGACAAACCAATGCACAACAGGTATATGAACAAATGCTGACCATCACTAATCATTAGGGAAATGCAAACTGAACCCACAATCAGGCATCATCTCACCCCAGTTAGAATGGCTTTTGTCAAAAAGACAAAAAGTAATAAATGCTGACAAAGAAGTACAGAAAAAAGAACTCTTGTACACTGTTGGTGGGAATGTAAGTTAATACAGCCATTATGGACAACAGTATGGTAGTTCTTCCAAAAATCAAAAATAGAGCTACCATATGATTCAAGAATCCCACCATCAGGTGTATATAACCAAAGAAAATGCAATCAGTGTGTTGAAGCTATCTCTGCACTCCATGTTTATTGCAGCACTATTTACACTAGCCATGACAAGAACCAACCTAAGTGTACTTCAGTAGATGAATGGATCAAAAAATGTGGTACATATACAAAACAGAATAATATTCAGTCCTAAAAAAGTGAAATGTCCCTATGCCTAGGTCAGTTTCTTGTGAATTTCCTAGGCCTGAACTCCATGGATGGACTGTGTCCATTCATTGATGCACTCATTGACCTTCCCCCCGGCAGAAGGGACTGCACTCATTCGTTTCCTGGCCAAGGAACCCATACACCTATATATACCCTGAGGCTAGAGGCCTAGAGGAGGAGACGGGGAAAGATCGGGAGAGGAACAGAGAGAGCTTCTCTCTCCCTACTTGAAATCTCTCCCACTACCAGGAGCTTTGGTGTTTTCTGTATTCTTTTCTGTAAATCAATTCTTTCTTATCACGGACGGGTGGTGGGGGGAAATAATGTAATGAAGAATAATAAAATACATGTATTTAAAAATAAATAAATAAATAAATAAATAAATAAAATAAATAAATTGAGCTGTGATAAACAATCTAGCACAAATGATAAAGTGATTTTTTTTTCTTATGGGTAGATGCCTAGTAATGGGATTGTGGGGTCAAATGGGAGGTCTAATTTGAGTTCTTTGAGAGATTGTGTTATTTTAAATAAGACTTTTCAACCTCAAAGGGTCCCTGAGCTTATTTAGTTCAGGCTCTTCCAGTTTACAGATAGGACTGAGGCCCCACATTGAGAGGGCCTTGCTCAACGCAGTAAATGGTTCTTCTGACCCTTGAACATGTTGCCTTTTCTTTCTCTAAGCTCATTTCCAGTAACCTCAGTAGCTCTGGGCAGCTGGGGTCCACGATACAGTCATGTAGAGGAAATAGTGAAAGCGCACACTAGTGAAGAAAGCTTTTTTTCTTTGAAGGGATTTTTTTTTTTTTCCCAAGACATCTGTATCCTGCCTTAGCTGACTGTTTTTATATGCTAATGGCTGGATCTGGCTAGTATTCTGGTAAATATTGAACAAGAGATTCTTTGATGCAATGGAACTAAATGATAATTACTGGTAAGAAAAAAAGTGTGTCTATCTATCTGCCTCCAAATATGCATCTACAAACTGACTTAACTGTAGGGAATAACGAAGAATCAAGCCCACAAAGGTCTATAAATAGTCAAAGTGTCCTTAACTAGGTGTTCACTGCCCAGAATTTTATTAATGGAAAAAGTGCTCGTGAGACTTGTGCTGTCCAAAACCATCAGCCCCACGTGGCAATTTAAATTTTGATTAAGTAAAAGTCAAGAGAATTAAAAATTCAGTTTCTGAGCTTCATCAGCCCCATTTCAAGTGGTCAGGAGCCATGAATGTCTAGTGTGTCTACTGCACGGAACAGCGCAGGTAGAGAAAGTTTCTGCCTTTGCAGGAAGTTCAGCTGGACAGCGCTGCCTCAGACCAGTGTTTTACAGAGAGCATTAGCTTTCCACATGCATTACAATTATTTGGGTAAAAGGGAATGCTTAGTAAAATGAAGATTCTTGGGCTTCACACCAGGCAGACTGCAACAGAAGTTATTAGGAGATGGGTTGGAAATCCATATTTTATCAGGGTCTCAAAAACCAATGTTAATAAGTAAAATAAAGTCCACAATGTACTCTGGGAGTTACCAAAAGGGGGTAACTTCAAAATTCAGTGGTTTAGAGCCGGACATGGTGGCTCACGCCTGTAGTCCTGACATTCTGGGAGGCTGAGGCAGGCAGATTGCTTGAGCTCAGGAGTTGGAGACCAGCCCGAGCAAGTGTGAGACCCTGTCTCTAAAAAATAGCTGGGCATTGTGGTGGGCACCTGTCGTGCCAGCTACCCACGAGGCTGAGGCAAGAGGATCTCTTGAGCCCAAAGAGTTTGAAGTTGCTGTGAGCAAGGACCTCACGGCACTCACCCCCAGGGCAACTGAGTGAGACTCTGTCTCCTCCCACCCTACCCCCCCAAAATTCAGTGGCTTAAAACAATAACCAGTTATTGTTCATGCATCAATGGGTTGCATGGACAAATAACCCACTTGGACCTGACCCAAATGGTGAGATTTTGTTCTTTGAGTTGGTGCTGTAATAGGATGAGACTTTGGGGCGCTTTGGAAGGTGGTGGATGTATTTTGTCTGTGGAAGGGATGAATTATTGGGGGTCAGAGGGTGGAGTGTAGTGGACATCTCTGTAAGGTGATCCCTGAGTCTTGGTGCTCACGCCTCTGATAACCATCCCCTTTGGGTATAAGTGGGACCTGTGATTTTATTCTGATCCATAGAATATGAGAAGGGTGATGGGATATCACTCTCAGGATTACCGTACCTTATATGAGACTAGTTCTTGTTATCAGACTTACTCCAGAGATTTTTCTTGCTGGCTGAATGAAGAAGTAGCTGTGATGGGAAAACTCAGAGGGAAAGAATTCTGGACAGCTGCTAGAAACTGCGGTAGCCTCTGAGAGCTCAGGGCAGCAAGTGATGGATGGATAGTTGTGTAGCTGCAACAAGCAGCTACAAAGTTTCACTTCTAGTATGGCAAAGCAGGCTCTCTGCCGGAAATGACAACTCTTAACTCAAGACAAAATAACAAATAAAAATCTACCTGAGGTACTGGAGAGTGCACAAAGGCAGAAAGACTTTGGAGTGGAGATAAACTTGGAAGTTCTAGGATACCGACAAAATGAATTTTGCCAGTGTCCTGAGTCAATGTGGAAGTAGATTCTCCAGAGATGTGTCCAGATGAGAATGCAGCTTGGCTGATAGCTTGCTTACAACCTTACAAAATCCTAAGCAGAAGAACCAGCTAAGCCACTCCCAGATACCTGACCAGCAAAAACCATGAAATAATAAATGCATGTTGCTTTAAGCTACCAAGTTTGTGGAAATTTATTACTTTAAAGTATAAAACTTAATGCAAGCCATGTCATTTTGGATGAGTTGCTCTGGGTCTTCTCATATGAAAATAGGGTATAATATTGTCATATCAGATATATGTAAATATGTATAGTATATAATATGATAATATGATTTAGCCTCACAGGTTTGTTATGAGAGCTAAATAAGATAGCACAAGCTAATATTTAGTGAAGGACTCCTAATGTTATTTTTTAAAACACTGCCTTTTGGTCCTAGCTTCATTTTATTTCAGTCTATAGGAAAAATTCTGACCTGAGCCTACGGACAGGTATTTTTCTTATTTTTGAGTGAGTCCTTCTGGTACTGACTGTTGGTGCTAACCCTGAATATACACTTTAATGTTCCCTTCTCTGTGCTCCCTTCTCAGTGGGGTTCTTAGACATGAACCTCACCCTTACACTCAGTTTATCTCTCTTCCCTCAAGGAGAAGAAGTAACTTTTATTTCAAATATTGCATTTTTTATTTCTAAACTTTCCATTTGGTTCTTTTACATACTTTATACATCTTTACTGAGACGTTTAATTTATTTATTTATTATGAGCATATTTTCCTTTATCTCGTTAAGAAAATTGTAATAGTTACTTTAGAGTCTTTCTGTGATATTTATAACATCTGGGGTATCTGGAAGTGAGCTTCTCCTGTTTTGTTTTTTCTTTTGAAAATGGGTCAAATGGGTCAAAATTTTTCTTTCAGATTTTAAGTAACTTTAGAAGTAGATCCTCAGTCTTGTGACTGTTATTGTGAAGACTCTGAATTTTGCTACATTCCTCCAAAGAATATTGGAGGTTTTTGTTTTCATGGGCGGCTAACTTAATTTGACTTAATCTCTGTTTCATTTGGAAGTTACAGCAGCTCAACTATATTTCATTTATCTTCAGCCTTAGCTGCAAACTATTTTAGTGTTTTTTTTTTTTTTTTTTGGCTGGGGTTGGGTTTGAACCCACCACCTCCAGTATATGGGGCCGGCGCCCTACTCCTTGAGCCACAGGCACCGCCCAGCTGTAAACCATTTTAAGTCTGCTCCGTACAGATATGATTCAGGACTCAGCCAGCTCTGGGAAAGAAAGCGTCTCCTCTTATCCATCTATCTGCCCACTCACCTACTCACCCATCTACATGTTTACTGAAGATATGGGCTGCTTCTGACTCTGTGCTATATGCAGGGACCAGTAGTGAATGAGATAGACATGGGGTTTAATTTTATGGAAATATTGCTTTTCTGGTCTGCCCTGCTAAATGCCTGCACAGGGGATGGGGCTTAGGAAACAGGGAGAACAAAGTGCTGGTTCCAGCCACCAAAAATGATAGTATAGATAAGCATTTATGGACAATAAAAAAATTGTTTCAATATATTATTTAGGGAGAAAAGCAAGTTAGGAAATGCAAGCACAGTAGTGGGAACTGTGCAATGTGTGGTTTTAGCTAACAGTTACTAAGCTATTCCCAAGTAGCGGGCTCTGGGCTGATTGCTTTACTAATGTGAGCTCGTTTAGACATCCTAACTTCATCAGTGAGGAATGGACCATTATCGTTCTTATTTTAAAACAGAGAAAACTAGGTCTCTGTGAGGAAAATCAGTCACTCAAGTTCTGGGGTAGAGGTTAGAGGAACCGAGACTCAAATGCAACCGGTCTGCTTTCAGAATCACTAATGTGCATCAGAAACACACACAGCGAGCGCCTGAAAGGCGATGCTCCAAGGTGCTCATGATGGCTTGTCTTGAGGGGAGTGGATGGAGGTATTTTCAATTTTCTTAGATTTGCTTCTCCATACGTGTAAGATTTTCTGCGATGATTTCTGTTGCTTTTGTAATAAGAAAAAATAATTTTAAGAAAGACAGAGGTAGGGAGATGAAGACAGAAAGGCAGAACGGGAGAGAGAGATGGAGGCAGCAAAAAGGCTGAGAGAAATAGAGAGAGGGAGAGAGGGACGGGGTGTGAGTGCGTAGAGAGACAGGCTGGCAGGGAAGTTCTCCGCCAGCACTGAGCATCAAAGAACCCCAAAGATGAAAAGGAGGCCTCCTTCCCAACTTCCCCAAATGTAGCTCAACTCGGAAAGTTAGCCTTTTTATTACTCACAGGAAAATAAAATGTAAGTCCTCAGGACGATTGCCGAGCAGGCCCCGTGGAGAGCCGGGCTTCCCAATGTGCTAGCCATTCATCACCTGTGGCTGTTAAAGATCAAAATGGCACGTGCTGTGAGCCTGAGCACCGTGTGAACATAAAAGGTTGTGAACTATCTCATTGATACTTGGATATTGATTACATGTCGAAATGATAGTGTTTGGGGGCATATTGGGTTAAAGCAAAATATCATAAAGAAATTAATGTCGGGGCAGCGCCTGTGGCTCAAAGGAGTGGGGTACTGGCCCCACATGCCGGAGGTGGTGGGTTCAAGCCCAGCCCTGGCCAAAAACTGCAACAAAAAAAAAAAAAAGAAAAGAAAAAGAAATTAATATCATTTTTTTGTTGCAGTGTCTTGCCTTTTTAATGTGGCTGCGTTCCAGGCACGTGTGCAGTGTATTTCTACCGGACGGTGCTCACCCACATCATCGCACTTTGCAGACTCTGTGACTGCAGCTGAACATGCTTGTGAATCAGTCAACGACCACGATAGGCACAAACTGCGGGAACACGTGCCCTCCTCTCCCCCGGGGAGGGGCCCCGGATCACCCTGCCACCTTGCCCTGCCTTCCTTGGCTGGAGGGACCCCTGTCCGTGCTGCGTGTCTCATGTGGTGCCATATTCACTAGTACATTAAGTGGGGGCAGCAGGTGCAGAGCCCCTCTGAGGCTGCTCTCTGTGACACCTGGCCAGGGCTGTGGTCTCCAAGGCATCCAGGGCTGGGCAGCCTTTTCTCGGAAGGGCCTGGTTGCCTCTTGGAACAGATACTGGCCAGGTGATTCTTTGCGGCTCTGCATTCATAAGAGCTCCTTTAGAAAGCAGAGAGTGTTTCAAGTGAGTTCGGAGAGATGACTGTATTTACTGGAACACATATTTTGCTCTTTGTCAGCCCTTGATTATATCTGACTGCACTTTTCTCTCGGAATTGAGTTGGTGGGGGAGGAAACATTTAAAGCCTGGAAATAATTTTGCATTAGCCTTTCTCTTCACCTAAACAACACTGTTTGTGTCTGCCCGAAAGCCTGCTTCCTCCATTTGTGCGCGCCTCTTCTCCCTGGGATTTTTCTCCCCCACGAGCCATCTTGCTTTCCTTTGGCATTAGTTCTGCTCTGGTTTCTGTAAATCAGTTTACTTTGGTAGTAATATTCCATAGCACCAGGGAAATGCTTTCATATCACTAGCTCATTTGACCTCTCTAAAATCTTTTTGATTTGTCTTTATTTATGGGCCATGGAAATGAGATTTATGTCCAGTCAATATTCAGTGAGTGTTGACTGCGTGCTCAATGCTCGTCTGAAGAACTTTGCTATCATTATCTAATTTAATACTTTCCATGATTCCATCCAGTAGGTGCTATCCCCATTTGACAGATAAAGAAACTGAGACTCAGAGCAACGAAGTCTTGGAAGTCTAACACCTTGCAACTAGCTAGTGATGTTTACATCTAGTTCTCTTGACCCTCAAGTCTATGCTTTCTACAATTCAAGCCTTTCTTGTGTGTTTGTATTAATAATGGCAAATGAGGAAACTGAGCCACAAAGTAATTCAAGGGGCTGCTGTTATTTGTAATCTTTCAGGCACAAGTGTCAGCCAGACCACTGGACTAAAGTGTATTCAGTTTAATACATATTTTCAAAATCTTTTATCTTAAAAACTCATGTGAACATTGTATTCTGTTCCATAGTATAGGGTACAAAACAATTGTATTTTCTCTCTTTATGGGAAAATACTATTTTATTTTATTTTTGACAGATAAAAATTATATATATTTACGGTGTACAGTGTGGTTTTTTGATATGTATACATCGTGGAATGATTACCATAATCAAACTAATTAACTTCTGTCACTCTACATAGTTACCATTCTTTTTGGGAAGGGTGAAAGCACTTAAGATCCACTCTCCTGGCGAATTTTAATTTATTATTTATTTACTTTTGATGAATAAAACAGATGTTTATTTAGTGCTCTATAATTTTAAAACATTAGGAACCGATTGAGAACGAAACTTTCATTTTATTATTATTTTTTTTTATAAACTGAATAAGTAGTTGCAGCAGTTCTCAGCCCCTTCCCGTAGTACAGTTTACAATATGAAGCAGGCGGCTTTTCTATGCCTTGGCAAGGAAATTGTCATCCTCTAGGTTTGGATCAGTTTCCAACGTTCCATCCTTTGTACTTTCAATCTTATGAAATAGCCCTGAGAGTTCCTTTAATGTAAAGTTTTTTGGGGGGGTCCGGCATCATTTCCTCTGAAACATCTTCCTTTTCTTTGTCACAACCCCTTTCCTCATTCATGCGGATAGGTTCATCTTCGCCGAGTTTGCTTGGCTGCATATCTATAGAATCTCTCCTTTACGGTCACTCAGTGACCCTTCGTCTTTTGTCATATATGTTATTTATAAGGTTTGCCTTTCAACTATGACCTGTCTCAGCAACATCAAATGGTTGATGATAATCGTAACCACCTGCCTTAACTAGTCCTTGGAATCTGGGTGCAACTTTTACAGGAGTATCTTTTTTTAAATTTCAGAATATGATGGGGAACAAACTTTAAAGAGACGATGTGTTATGACTCGCTGTAATCGCCACGCTGCGCGTTAGACCTGAATTCAGAACTTATTCATCTTAGAATTGAAAGCGTGTTGACCAGCATCTCCCCGTTTCTCTCATCCTCCGACCCCTCGTAACTACCACTCTACTCTCTGTTTCTATGGGTTCAGCTTTTATTTGTTTAAATAGATCCCACATTAAGTGAGATCATACAGTATTTGTCTTTCTGTGTTGGGTTCATTTCACTTGACCTAGCGTCCTCCAGGTTCATCCAATATTCCATTATATATCTGTATATATAATGTTATATATTTATCTACCTCACCATTTTGATATCTGCTGATAGACCCGCTTCCGTAATTTTATTTTCTAAATCCTCAACTATGTGGATGCTCTAAGATTTTGTGCCTCAAAATGTGGTCTGAGGATCGGCAGCATCAGACCACCTGGGTGTTCGCTGGATATGAAAAGTCCCGGCATTTTAACATAATCCCTAGTTGATTTGTGTGCATGTTAAAGTTTGAGCAGCATTGCCTCATGTTTAACTAATTAATTCATTAATCAATGAAAGATGCATTAAGGCAATGCTCTGTGAACTGGGTTTACTGCAGGGGATGAAAGGCAAACGCTCGGAACTTACAGATGTCCAGCCAAATGGTAAAAGTGGGTGTTGAATAAGTTCTTACAGGGAGAGGAGGGGTCCAGGGACCCCTGAGGACACATTTGTCTGGGAAGCCAGTGGAAGTCAGGGCAGGCTCCCTGGAGCAAATGAGCTTTCACTGGAGATGGGATGGAAATCGATGCTAGCACTCTGGGCAGAGGAAATAATACGTACCAAGGCTGCAGTGTGGCTTATCCGTGCAACGCTACCTCTTTTGTTCACATTTGATCATTCATTCATTTATTCAGTAAACCTGGATAAGATGCCTGTTCCATCCATAGCCAGCAATTTGCTTGATGGGGGGAAGTGCAGGGGACAGTGAAGGAGATGATGGTGATAATTAACACTTAAATAGCCTGATGGTGTTCTAGAAGCTTCACGTATATTGACTCGTTTAATCATCACTAACCACCCTATGACACAAATTCTATTATATTCCCCATTTTACAGATAAGGAAACTGTGGCAAAAGGAAAGGTTAATTGATTTACTCAGCAGCAGACCCTAGATTCAGACCAATGACAATGTCCGGCTCTGGAGTCCCTGGTCTTCATTATTCCCCCATACATAAGATTAGGGCCTGGTTTCCAAGGTCCCACCTGTGCCACTTTGGGCAAACTTTTTCTCCTACAGGCCTTTTCAGGGTGTTCCATTCCTGAGTAAACATGACGTCCTAATCTTCTCACATCTAATTGAATTGCTATCTTCACAGATTTGTTTGGGGCCCCAGTAGCACAGCTGCCTGGGCCCTCCCCACTCCGTCGCCCACATCTCTGCTTCCCACACGGACGCCCTTGCCGGGGAGCTGAGGTCTCCTTCCGCCTCTGGTGAGGCAGTTATGCCCACTCTCACAGCAACGTGTTTCTCTCTCTCGCTTTCTTCTCTCCCTACACTTACTACATCTTTTCAAAGACCTTTACACCCTTGTTTGTAAAGTTCTTGCCAACTTATACACAAATATACAAAAGCACGCACACACACACACTCACATTGGCTCACATATATGTGTAGACACACAAACACCTCCACACCCGTCCACAACGTCATAGTTATTCACACATATATAGTCACGCTCACTAACATACACAACCCACATAGATCGAAAACACACATTCACACACACTCACACACACAAACATCCCTGCATACCCCCACACACTTGCTCAGATGCACATTAGTTCCATACACACATACTTGCACAGTCACACACCTACACACACATGCAGCCCGGCACTCTCTGTCACACACGCGCACTGGGCCTCACTTGCTGTCACTCACCATGGATCTTTGCAGTGATGTCAGAGAGGAAAAGTTCAATGAAAATCAGATCCAGTAATTATAGGATTTTGTACATGCACATTTTTTTTTCCCAGGCTGGACTTGAAAATAAAAGAGGCCCAGGAGATGAGAGCCATTTCTGGGGCTTGGGAAGAAAGCAAAACCACATTTGAGGGAGTGACGAAAACGCCCCACACTGCTCTTAAAATCCCACCATGAAGGAGACTAGGGCTGGTGACAGAACCTTGCCGTCGACTGCTAGGTTTGCATGTCACATCTCCTGTAGTGACTTTTTGTGGGTTTTCAGGGACATAACCAAGGCCTTTTGCTTTCAAATTCCTAATTTTTTTAATAACGGGACTCTAAGTCCCATTTATATCAAGTCACTTTGGCAAACATTTCCTGCATGGCTAACGTGGACGAAGCATTGGATAAGCCACTGGGGGTGGAGAGGTAACTGCAAGTGTCCAAGAAGGCAGAGGAGAGAGGTAAATATTAGCCAGGGTTCATTAGTTGCAAAGGACAGAAAGCTAAAAATAAATGGTTTTGGCTCATATAACTAAAACACCCAAGGGTCACCAGCTTCAGGCATGGCTGGGTCCAGGTCCTCACACAGACATTCCTGAGATAATCACGCTGAACGTGGAACATGGTTAGATGCATCACTCAGGCTGCAGGGGTGGGCAATAGACACGGACATGCGTGGAAGCTGGAAGGTCAGTGCCAGGGAAAGGTGGTGCAGTGGTCCAGGCAGAAGAAGATGGTGGCTTGAGCTCAGCAGAAGAGAGGCTGAGAGGTGAATGGATGGCAGAAGCTGAAATGAGGTAGGCTGCAAAGCCTTGGTGATGGAGGTTATTGGGGGGTAAAGACAAGACATCAGGAATAATTCCCAAGTCTCTGACTTTTATATCTGGATGGCTCCCTGAGATACCCTACCAGTATTTCTCTTAACAAAGAAGGTGGGTATAAAAATTTTGCCTTAAAAATGAGGGTTCTTTGTGACTATTATTTGCATGGAGTTCTTTTTGCTTCCTAACAGAGAATTCAGGTTGGGTTTAAATGAGTTCCAATAGTAGGTGATGGGGAACATGAAACCGTTTACCTTTCCGCTTTCAGGACTAAGTGCTTTATGTCTGCCAGTTAATTTGTGAACCCCGTGAAGATCAAATGGGCAAGTTTAAGGAACACCAGCTCCACAATTATGTGTTGTCTACACTCAGGTGCACTCTTTACTCTCTCTCTGTACTTCAAATTCCTAATTTTGAAAAGGGTAGATCACATCTACCATCGAGTGAAGATTAAATTAGATAACAAATACGGAACTCTGGCATGGTGCCTGGGACAAAGTAAAAGCATAATTAACAGCTGAGTAGGTGGAGCTAAACTAGAGTTGACCAATTCCTATGTCGAGAGAAACTAGGGGCTTTTTAGACTGCTCCCTCCTTGGAAGAGAGTCCCAACAAAGAGGGTGAACCAGCTGTGAGGCAGTGTTGGTTTGTGATGGGGGAGCTTGATTTCAAGGCAGGGCTCTTAACCTTTGATATCTGATGAACCCCTCTTGTAGTTTGGAGAAAACATTCCTGAATTCAAACTATAAAATACGTACGATTACAAAGGACATCAATTATACAGCCATGTGCTGCATAAGACATTTTAATCAACAACAGGGCACCTACCTGTCTGATGTGGCCATCCAGTAAGCAGAGATTAATTTATTATTGAAGAAAGAATATTAAAAAAAATAAATTTAGTGCAGTCTAAGTGCACAATGTTATAAAGTCTATGGTAGTGTAATATCTTGGGCCTTCACATCACTCACCCCTTGCTCACCGACTCACCCAGAGCAACTTCCAGTTCTGTAAGCTGCATACATGGTAAGTACTCTATACAGGTATACTATTATTTTTACCCTTTTATTTCCTATTTTTACTGTCCCTTTCCTTGTGTTTATATGTATTTAGACACACAGATTCTTCCCACTGTGTTACAATCGCCTGCTGTATTCAATACAGTCACGTGCTGCACAGCATGTAGCTTTGGAACAACAGGCTATACCATACTGCCTTGGTGGGCAGTAGGCCACATCATCTACACACGATGGTGTTCACACGATACAGTCACTTAATGATGCATTTCTCAGAGCACATCGCTGTTGTCAAGCAACATATAACTTTATTTATTCATTCATTCATTCATTTATTTACTTATTTACTTTAGAGAAGGGGGTCTTGCTGTGTGGTCCAGGCCACTATTAGACTTTTGGCCTCAAGAGGTCTTCCACTTCAGCCTCTCAAAGATGATTGCATTTAAATTATGTATTAAGATAGACCACAACATCATGACTGTGTATTATAGAAATACATATGCTTTAAAATTAATTCATCAGATAACTATATCTAGTCTAATTCATCCCATGATTGCCATACCTTTAAAATAGCGATGAGCAGGAATGGTGTTATGAATCCTGACTGTGTGTAACCTTGATCCAAGTGCTTAAATTTGGGAGCCTCAGTTTTGTTTTTTTTAAATCTGTTAACTGAGGATAAGAATTTCTGCTTCTTAAACCTACAGGGCAGTATTTATAAAGCATGGAAAGCATTTTGTCTAATGCCTGGCATATGAGGTCTGACGATTCCATTCGTGAACTCATCATAGAAATAGTGCTACGTACCTCACTGGTGAATATCACTATGGTCAATTTCGAAGGTCTCCCCTAGGCCATCTGGGGACTGTACTGATATTCAGCAGTGAGGTATGCAGCAATTATTCTAGGATGGGTTTGTGACCTTAATCATCTGCCTCATCTGTTAAATGCTTAATCCAGAAAGGCAATTATTAGACGGCAGTAAACGTCATTCTAGTTTTTATCACAGAGGGAGTTGGGAAGAGTTAAACGTGAGGAAGTTTCTTTAGAAGATCGCTATGCTTGGCCCCGCCAGGTCATGTTGAAATCTGACCCCTAATGTTGGAGATGGGGTCTGGTGGGAGGTGTTTGGATCATGGGGGCAGATCCCTCATGAATGGCTTGGTGCCATCCTCAAGGGAGTAAGTGAGTTCTCACTCTTAGTTTCAATTAAAGAAAATAAATTCAGGGGGTACAAGTACAGTTCTGTTACATGGGCATATTATGTAGGGTGAAGTCTGGGCTTTTTTGTATTGAAAAGAGCCTGGAACCTTCCTCTCTCTCTCTTGCTTCCATTGTCACCATGTGATTGCTACACACCGGGGCCCTCTCACCTTCTGCCAGGAGCGGAAGCTTGGGAGGCCCTCACCAGCAGCAGATGTTGGTGCCATGCTCCTTCTTGTGAACTCTACAGAACTGCGAGTCAAATAAACTTTTTTCTTTTGTTCCTTTTTTTTGAGACAGAGTCTCACTCTGTCACCCTGGGTAGAATACCATGGTGTCATAGCTCACGGCAACCTCAAACTCTTGGGTTTGAGCAATCCTCTTGGCTCAGCCTCTTGAATAGCTGGGACAACAGGCATCTGTAACTATGACCAGGTATTTTTTCTATTTTTAGTAGAGACAGGCTGGTCGCAAACTCCTGAGCTCAAGCAATCCGTCTGCCTTGGCCTTCCAGAGTGCTAGGATTATAGGCGTGAGCCACTGTGTCCAGCCAAACCTTTTCTTCTTCATAAATTACTCAGCCATAGGCATTTCTTTATAGCAACACAAGCAAACTAAAATGAAGATCTTTCTTGAAGAGAGGTCAATCTGTTCAGTTGTGTTTGTTCTAAAGCAAATTAAAGATGGTTTACTGATGACCACAAATTCTTTCGCATCTGCCTTCTCTGCCCCTTGAATCTAGGAAGGCTCTGTGACTACGTGACCTATAGGACGTGGAAGAAGAGACATTAGATTTGGGAATTAAAAGACAGGCAGATTACTGCTCACTCTTGAAATCCTGAGCTGTTCTGTAAGTCAGACTCCTGGTGACTTTTCTCTGAGACCTTGATGAATGGGCTCAGCTAAAAGCCCAGCCTTCCAGAAGTCCCCACTGAAGCCAACTTGGAATCTCCTGAACTGCCCAGCCATTGGCTAAATGTGACTGTGTGACCCCTAATCAACTCCATAGTGATAATTGCCCAACTGAGCTCTCTCCAAATCCCCGATCCAGACAATCATGACATGAGAAATTAATAAACTGATGTTTCAAACCCCTGAGTTTTGGGGATAGTGTGTTGTGCAGCAATAGGTAACCAAAACAGATAGCAAAATGTTTCTTCTTGAGTCCCAACAATCACTAATTTTGCTGGCTGCTGGGTTATAGTGTTGAAGAGAATTTTGAGTCTATATCTGGTTTGAGGAAGGAAACGTGCTATAATTGATTTGTAATGTCTGCTATGGGTATGTGATTAGGAGTTTGCAATAGGTGTGCCACCTTTCCTAGATACATACAAGACAAAACCAGCTCTAGTAGTTATTGATTCTGTTATATTTCTCACTTAAAAACTATAACATCCTTCTCCATTTGATTTTTTGAGGAATAAATCTAAGAAATTGATTTGGGGTGTCCCACTCTCTGTACTTCTCTAGTGCTTTGGACTATCTGAACCATTGATCAAAATGAATTTATTTGGGGTGCTATGATCCTTAATTTTGAGTTGTTCACAGGATATAGTAGGCTTTGGTGTGAAGAGCATTGGTTTGATAATCCAGAAGATAGGAATCTTAGCTTTGGCCCTAACTCAATGTATGACCTTGGGCACATAAGTGTTCTGTTCTTAGTCTCAGTTGTCCCTCCAATTACATTGGCTTAATAAAATTTTCCCAGTCCACTTTACATAGTGATTATGTGGATCAAATCAGGTAGTATATGGCAAAACTCTACATGAGGGAGAAGTTTTTCTTTATTTTCTCATGTAAACCACAACAAGAATCTAAGGGAGGTAGGGGTTATTATTTCCATTGCATACATGAGGAAAACTGAGCTAAGAGAAGGGTATTAGTCTTACTAGTAATAGTAGCATTGGGAGGCATTATTACAGAGCTGTTAGGAGCATAGGGTCTGGGCAAGACAACCTGAGATTGGGTCTCAACCCTTTACTGGCTGGATGACATTGGGCAAGTGACTCAATTTCTTTGTCCCTTTCTTGTCTTCATCTTTAAAGCGGGGTGAGGTGTGCCTATTTCATAGAGTTGGTATAAGATTAGACGAGGCAATGGATGCAAAACCTTCAAACTCACATCTGGCACATACTAAGCGCTGGTAAGGATGAGATAATTATTGTTAGGCATATTTTTCTTGCAGATAGCATGATGTGGTAATAGTGGAGGTTATGAATGCTGTTCAATATTTCCTAACCTTGTTCTTCCAAAGATTGTATTTCCTTGAAGCTTGGAGTTAGGAGTGGCCATGGCCATGTTAGTTGTCCTTCGCACTAGATCTGAGTGGAAGTAATCTGTTACTTCTGGGTGGAAATGTTAAAAGCCAGTATACAATTAACTATGTTCTGTCTGCCACAGTGACCAGGAAGGTTCTGGATGTTGTTTTTCTCCGATAAGGACATGGGGGGCGGACCTTTCCGCTAATCTGCCAAAGGAAATAGTATAAATGAGAAGTAGAGCTTTGCTGTTTTAAGGCCTTAAAACAAGGACTTGTTTGTTATTGTGGCAAAGCCCAGCCTATCCTGACTGATACATGCATGATGGTGGGGACTAGAAACTGAAACTTAGGAATCTTTCATTTGAAACAAATATTTCAGAGATTCTTACTTCCATGACATTTTACAATAATTCCATTGTACAGATATAGATAAAGATAAGGGAAAAAGAAAATGTTCAGCTTTTAGGAAGAGATTCTACTTAGTTCTCATCATACTTTGAAATGAATTTCTACTGAAAAAAATGGGCTTGATGGAAAGCTTTTATATGTAATAAAAATGGAAGCTGGTGTTGCTGTTCATGTGAAAAGGAAATCTATGAAAACCACAGAACGTTTTAAGAGGTTAAAGGTAAAGGAAAATTGACTTATTATGTATCAGTTAAATAAACAAAGGCTTCTTGAACCAGAATGGGAGAGTTTCTGGTCGCCATCCAACTTTCAGAGATGAAGTTTAAAATATAGCATTGGATGTATGTGAAGCTTTTGTTTTGTTTTTGTTTTTGTCACCTTCCTAAATAGAACATGCAAGGGCAGAGAAATGAAGTTGGAAATTGGGAGTTTCAGGTGTCTCAGAAAGTTGAAATAAAACTTAGGCTTCCAGAAGAGCTGTGGTGATCTTGGGAAACTGGAGGTTTAACCTCAGTCATAATCTATGAAATCAAAATCTATGAAATCTACAAGATCAATTTCAGAATTATATTTAATGCTTTACAAATATTGCTACAAACTCTGGAAATGATGTTTTGGGGGTGAGATACTTCTAAGCCTCCTCCTTGAGTGTAGGTATTTGGGGGTGTGTGGTTAACATAAAAATTAATTGCTGGGTTCTTGTGGCTCAGTTGTTGACATCATCTGGGAAAGGAGTAGGGCAGAATTTGCAGTCCCACCAGGCACTTGTGTTGGTTTTGTCTGTGGTTTTCATATTGCGATGTCAGTGACAATATGATTTTCTGGAGCCCACATGTGTAGATACATGGCCTAAGTAGCAATAATGGTAATGGGAAAGAGCGCAGTCTAGGCAATGGACAGACCTCAATTTGCATCTCAAGCTCCACCTTGGAAAATTTACATGACCTTTCTAAGACTCAGTTTACTTATCTTTAAAATGGGTACACTGTTATTTATCAGGGTTGTTGTGAGGATAAACTGAGATAAAAATCTAGACTAAGTCTTATCCTAGCACAGATAAATCTGAGTGATGTTGAGGATGAGGATGAAGAAGATGAAAAAGTGTTATAAGATGGTGACCAGTCGTGAGTTGGGTGAGACCTAGGTTTTTGATGACACATGTTCTCTCAGTGCAACACCATATCTAAGAAATGTGCAAGAGATATGTGAGATTTTATTAGCCAATTAAGCAAATGTGATAAAAGCCAGGTGCCCAGGTGCTTCCTTGCTTCTAACTTCAATTTTAATGCAACAATGTGACATAATTTATTTCTTCTTTTTAAGACATCACTTTGATACCTGATGACCAACTCGGGAAGAAGATCAGCCCAGGAGCTGTTTTGAGTGATCAGGAGCAAAATTTCATGAGGCTGCCTTCTAGTTAATTCCACATACTATAGTCCTAGTTTTATTTGGAGCCTGCCTTGTTCAGGAACTCATAATCACTCCTTCTCACCTGTTAGATCACGTACAAACTCCATATCAAAGAATATAATGCTCTATGGCTTGGCACCACCCACATACATTGAAGGTGGTGGGTTTGAACTCGGCCTGGGCCAACTAAATAACTGCAACAAAAAAATAGCTGGGCATTGTGTAGGCACCTGTAGTCCCAGCTACTTGGGAGGCTGAGGCAAGAGAATCGCTTAAGCCCAACGAGGAGGGGGGGCTGTGGAGTTTGGAGGTTGCTGTGAGCTGTGATGCCACTGCACTCTACGGAGGGTGACATAGTGAGACTCTGTCTCAAAAAGAAAAAAGAAAGAAAAGAAAATAACTCTCTGTTATATACTAAAATATTTCTTCAGCCTTCTTGATTACTCATTCTTTAATATACTTGGTACTCTGGAATCTTATAATGGCAGATACATGCAATTGTGCTATCAGGTTTCTATCCCCTATCCATGGCAGACATCAACAAACGATCTCAGAACTCTTCCCTTGGACATTTTTCAGTCTCGCCGTTGTTTTCAACATAGGGAGGCAACCACTCTCAATTGATGAGGCTTGACATGAAGATAAAGCTGACTTATGATTCTTGACCTGGGCGAATTGGCTTTCTTTCTTGAACATTCTAGGTATTCCCCATGTTCACATGCTTTTTTGCATGTTAGTCATTTGTCCAGAATTCCCCTGTGTCTGCATAACTAAGCCCCATTTATCTTTTAGGATTGAATACAGCTCATTAAGTTTCCGTGAGTAGCCATGGTATCATAAAATCACAAATAATGTTTATTGAATTAATTTGAGATCCCATAGGATAGTTGTTCCTGATTACCCAAACTTAGTTGATGTCTTAGTTGTCCTGATTGCATATAGTATATAGTGTGTGAGTATAATTATGACCAATGTACGGGGTGTCCATAAAGTTTGTATATAATTTAAAATACTTGTTTAATGATTAATAAAGATGTGAAAATCCTGTCTCTACAACTAGATTCTTGAGGGTAGGAATCACATGGATTTTTAGAATAGGAAGATCTGAGTTCAAAATCCTGTTTTTGCCACTTTCTGTCAAAATGACCTTAACTTTGCTATGTATCAGGTTCTTTATGTGCAAAATGAAGAGGACGATGAAACCTAGCTCTTGGGAGTTGTGGTGACTATTCAATGCATGTAAATACCTTAGCCCAGTTTCTGATACATAGGATGGGAAAAATATATTTTGCACTTACTTGCATTCTTTGCAGAACACAATGAGGTACAAAGGGACTTGAACAAAATTTCCCAATTTCAAACCCAACTTTGGCCATTTATTAGCTTGGAGAAGTCATTTCTAAGTTTTATCCTAACAGCTTGCTTATCTATACATATAATAGGCTTTGAGGCATTAGTCTTTGGTCTGCTCCCACTTTGATTTTCAGTACAAGTGTGATCATGTAGGTGAAAGCCCAGGTTCTATTGAAAATATTTAGCAATCTGGATGGAATGGAGATGTACCAGTTGAAACAGATGTTGGACAGATGCTATAACAACTAAAGTAGCCTCTCTGAACATCTACCCTTGGTGAAGGCATTCTGGAAAGCATGGAGCACTGCCCACGTGTGGAAGATCCCTGTTGTCATTAATCCATGGGCACAAATGAAAATGGAAATAGTTTCCTAAAATAATAGCTATATCATAATATTATGGGCACCTCAAGTTAGGTTGAACCCATAAGGGTCTCTCAGTAGCAACAGAATCCCAATGCAACAGGATTAAATCAGTGGAAGATTTACATTTAGGGGTGACTCCATGCAAGGGCTCAGACTATATATGCAGGAAGTAGTGTTTTATTCTGTTGTCTCTTGGGCTCTGTTTTGTTCTGTATGGGCTCCATTATCAGGCAGGTTTTCTCTGTGCTGTAACATGACAAAATGTTAGTCATAGTTTCAGATTTATTTGCTATTCTATCAGCTTCAAGTACAATACAAAGGGGACTCCTTTTCTCTTTGTAGTTCCAACAAGACCTAGAATTAACTCCTCCATTCTCTGATTGGCTGTCAGTTGTCATGTATTCATCTCTAAACCAATCACTAATGGGATGCTCTGATTGGTGGGATGTGTACTGTAGGGAGAGAGGAACATGACCATTAAGGGGGAAAATGGATGCCAGTCAGACCAAAAAGCCTGCTCTTTACTACCATGACTTCATGCAAAACACTAGAGAAGGGCAAGATGGTACTGTTCCTATGAATACATGGCTCTCAGATGGAAACAAAGGGTGTTGTGTTTGAGTTCCTTCCTCTAAGAAGCCAGCTAGTCTGTAAGGCTGTCTGCTTCCACACATTAATACGTGAGAACACTCATCTGTCATCCACTTCCTTCTTGCCCACAGAGGACAGACATGGAGAGGGTGTTGGTGGGGTGTGGTGGCTGATGTCACTTGGGTTTGGCAGGCTCCCTAAGGCTGCATTTGCAATGTCTTAGAATCATGAAGCAAAGAAAAAACCACAACATGGCCATCCATGTATTTTTTTCTTTCTTCTTATTTTTCCTCAAAGCCGTGGTATGTGGAGGGAAATTTAATCCTTATGTTTCTGTCTAATTTGATGTACAATTGGGTCACCAAAACGGAGTCTATCTAGAGACATTTGATGTCTAGGAAGAATTATGAGCTTGTATATAAGCCTCTTAAAATGAATGTGTATGCTTGTGAGTGAGTGTGTGTGTGTGAGCAGTTGTGATTTACCCCTTCAGAGATTTGCATTCCACTGGGTTTGAACTTATCAAAAGTGAGGTTCAAGCCACACAGTAAGACAGAAAAATCCATTGAGATTCTGTATTTCTTTCCTTTTTTTAGAACCACACATGGAACAACAGAAGCATAATGCATTCTTCCTCTTACCCATTACATTCAAGGGTATGGGCATCTCTTTAAGGGACAACTTTTAGATCAAGTTCTCTACTTTCTCACCTTCCATTCATAACCCTTTCTGGTCTGGGTTACATCTTCATATGGCCACTCAAACTGGTCTCCACACAGTCCCTGAGGACCTTGGTGATCTTGCTAGTCTGCATCACTGGGGATGCTGTAGTTCTCACTGTACTTCACCACCCAATGGGTGATTTTATTGCTCATGTTATGACATCTCTCAGAAGCATTTGGCACAAATACTCTGCTCTCTTGACACAGCTTCCTTGCTTGGCTTGAGTAGCTCCACGTTCTCCCATTCTCTCTCACCTTCTCCATCTCCTCGTCTTATCCCCCTTCTCATGTGTGGTCTTGAAAAATGAAAGAATAAAGAGTCCTTAAATGCATTGAACACGGCCACGAAATACAGGTGGAGCATCCTGAGTCCAAAATTCTGAAATTTGAAATGCTCAAAAATCCAAAAGTTTTTGAGCGCTTACAGGATGCTCAAAGGAAATGCTCACTGGAGCATTCTAGGTTTTCAGACTAGAAACGCTGAATGATTAAGTTTAATGCAAAATTTCAAAATCCAAAAAAAATTCTAATATATGATACACTTCTGGCTCCAAGTGTTTTGGAGTACAAATCTTCAATTTGTATTCAAGGGCTTCTAGGGTCAGTCATAGACCCTCTTGTCCTCTTTCCTTACATTCTTTCTCTAGGCGACTTTATCCACCCCCGTGAACTCAACACCATTTATCTACCAGTGGTTCTCAAATTTACATCCGTCTTCTAGTTGGCTCCTTTGAGCTCCAGAGCATATAACTAGATGTGTTTGAAACATCTCCACTTGATATCTCAAAGCATTGAAAATAAAAGTTCATGATGGACATCCTCAGCTCTAATCCCCACCCTCTCAAGTTGCTTACTGCTGGAGACACCTTCAGTGAAATGCATTGTTAGGTGATGGCGTTCTTGTGTCAGGATCACCGAGTGCACTTGCACAAACCCAGGTGGCAAGTCTACTACACGCCCAGGGATGTGCTGCAGCCTACGGTTCCTGGGCTACACACCCACACAGCGTGTCACTCTACTGAATACCATAGGCAACTGTAACACAATGGTTTAAGTTTTTGTGTATCTCAACATAGAAAGGGTTGAGTAAAAATATGGTAATATAATCTTGCGGGACCATCACTGTACAGGTGGTTTGTCGTTGACCAAACTGTCAGGTGGCACCTGACTATACAGAGTTTGTTTCTTGGCATCCCTCCCTTACTTAGTAAAAGGCAGTATTCTAGAATTTCTCTCTTTTATCTTTATCTCCATCATGACCATCCAAGTCCAAGTCACCATCGTTTATTTCGTGTTGGGCTAATTAGACTCTCGTGTCCACTCTGTCCCATTCTCATTCTCTGTGTGTACCCAGCTGTCTTTTAAAAACACTAATCTTGACATGTTGCCACTCCAGTTAAACCTGTCAATGGTTTCCATGGCTCTTAGGATAAAAATGAAGGTCTTCTGTAATGTTTACCCCACATGGGATGGTCCCACTTATTTTTTCCAGCTTCACATCTTAACGCTTTCTCCTCGCATCCTAGGCTGCAACCACTCTGGAGTCCTTTCCTCAAAAGTGCCATCCTCCTCTCAAAAAGAGACTTTGTATATGCTGTTCCATCTGCCTGGAATTTTCTCCCCGTCCTCTGCCATTTATTCACATTCATATACTGACTTCAGCTTATGGGCTACCATTTCAGGGAATTGTCCCTTGACCTTGTGGCCTATGTCAGGTGATGTTTTTCTGCATCCATAAAGTTGGGCTTTTAAATTTTTTATCCTGGAAGAAGCAGCAGTTCATCAGGGCACACACCGGTCCCAGGTGAGGGTTTGCCTTTCTCTCCCACTGGTCTTCAGCCGCACCCACTGGTAGAATGCTTGTAGGATGGCATGGGGTCCCATGCAGCTCGAAACTACTTAGTAGTTGTTAAAGGCCTCACATTCTCCAGAGAAAGCTATCCTTGTGGAGTTCTGGAACAGAATCAAAATTCTTTCATGCATCTGAAACACCAACTTGGAAGCAACATTCTGGATGGCTAGGGAGTCATTTTCAAGGTCATTATACTGATATGTACGGGGCATATATCAGTATTAGATCAGAGATGCTTACTTGGTGCTGTGTCCCCAATGGGAAAAATATCTGTCCAGTAACTAAATGGTGGAAGCAGGAGCAGCCTCCTTTGCCACCATTCTCAATGACCTATGTCTCCTCCACTCTGGGTTAGTCCAGATTAGATGTTCTGGTCCCCAAGGGAAGCACATGCTCAGGAGCAGAGCAGATGTCCCACTGAACTACAAGCTACGGATATAGCCAGGGGTTTCATGGAGGATTCCCTGGGTCCAGAAATGAGCCAGAAAGAAGAGAAGTCACCTTACCAAGAGAAATTATTGATCCTAATCTGTAGGAGGAGGTGGGGTTTTATTGATGCAATGACAGCAGGAAACTCAGGTGTGTGGAACTCAGGTGTACAGAACTCAGTTTAAATTCATTAAAAGGTGACTCCAGATTATATAATACTAGTTCTCCTTGTCATCATGGTCATCATTATCATAATTATTTTGAATACTAGAATAGCATACTTATTGAAAATTCATCTGTATCAGGCATTGTGCTAAGCATTCTTTTTTTTTCGCAATTTTTGGCCATGGTCAGGTTTGAACCCACCGCCTCCAGTATATGGGGCTGGAGCCCTACTCCTTTGAGCCACAGGTGCTGCCCTGTGCTAAGCATTCTAACTCTTATTTTTTTTTTTTTTGAGACAGAGCCTCAAGCTGTCACCCTGGATAGAGTGCTGTGGCATCACAGCTCACAGCAACCTCCAACTCCTGGGCTCAAGCGATTCTCCTGCCTCTGCCTCCCAAGTAGCTGGGACCACAGGTGCCACCCACAATGCCTGGC
>CAUYRH010089602.1:0-13246 GCA_963574655.1 Perodicticus potto
TTTTGCATCAGTGTGGAAGTTAGGTTCTGTCCTTTAATTTTTGAGTTTTACTTTGCTGCTGATCCATTGTGATGGTCAGCGTGTAGAACAGGTTGAAGTATTTCCTGTAGAGCTGGTCTTGTTGTGGCGAATTTCCTCAATATTTGCATAAGAGTAAATGATTTGATTTTTCCATCAATTTTAAAGCTTAGCTTAGCAGGATATAGAATTCTGGGCTGGAAATTGTTCTGTTTGAGTAGGTTAAAAGTAGATGACCATTGTCTTCTTGCTTGGAAAGTTTCATTAGAGAAGTCTGCGGTCACCCTGATGGATTTGACCCTGTAAGTCAACTGGCACTTACTCCTAGCAGCTTGAAGGATCTTTTCTTTTGTCTTGACTTTGGACAGGTTCATCACAATGTATCTTGGGGAAGCTTGGTTAGAGTTGAGGTGACCTGGGGTCCGATATCCCTCTGGAAGGAGTATATCAGAATCTTTGGTGATATTTGGGAAATTTTCATTTATAATATTCTCTAGAATGGCTTCCATTCCCCTGGGGGTATTCTTCTTCCCTTCTGGGATACCTATAACTTGTATGTTTGAATGCTTCATAAAGTCCCATAATTCTGTCTGTGAATGTTCTGCTTTCTCTCTCTTCTTTTCTGCCTCTTTAACTATTGGAGCTATCTCAAGAGCTTTGTCCTCTACCTCTGAGATTCTTTCTTCTGCATGGTCTAGTCTGTTGTTGATACTTTCTATTGCATCTTTAAGTTTCCTAATTGACTGCCTCAGTTCTTTCAGCTCTGCTATATCCTTTCTATATTCTTCATATTGTCCTTCTCTTATTTGATTCTGTTTTTGGATTTCCCTTTGGTTATTTGCCACTTTGTCATAAATTCCTTCCTTGTTTCCATCATTTCCTTCATTGTTTTCATCATCTGTATTCTAAATTCCCATTCTGTCATTTCTAACATTTATCAGTGGAACCCTCTGCAGTAGCTACCTCAAGGTCCCTTGCAGAGGTTGCTCTGGACTGGTTTTTCATGTTACCAGGATTTTTCTGCTAATTCTTCCTCATGAGTGATTTCTTTTATCTGTTTCCTTGCCCTAATTTTCCTTTCACTTCCTCTTGCTCTTTAAGTTACTGTGCCTCTGGACCAGGGTTTCAATGAGTCCTTTTTGTACAGGACCAGAAGGATGAGAAGATTGAAGAGCAAACAGGGGGGAAAAAAAAGAAAAAAAAAAAGAGAAAGGAGAGGTGGTGGTTAAAAGGGAATATTGACAAAAAGAAGAGAGGCACAGAAAGAGGGAGACAGGAGCAATATAGGTGTACAGTAGGGTACTTTTACCCAACCTTAAAAACCCCCAAACTCTGGGGGTGCTGGGTTGGGTGGTTCCCTTGAGGTCAGCAGCTCTTTGCTAGCCTGTTCGGACACAGTACTCCACCTCCACCAAATAGAGAGGAAAGACAAAAATGTTATAAATAAAACCAAAAGAAACAAACAGAAAGCTTTATGGGATAAAATTGGGGGAAAAACAAAATAATAGAGGTAAAAACACTAGCAAAAATAAAGTCCTAATTGTTAAAAAATGCAACAATGGAAAATTATATCTAAACTAGAAAAATGAAGAAATAAAAGAAAAATCTATAGGGAAAATGTTGAAATTTTTAAAAATAGCAGTATATATATCTTGCTGAATATTGTCTAGGCAACAGGTGCTCTTCTGGGGTATGAGATGTTAATCAAAATGCTGATACAGCTATACGAGATGGAGCCTGGGGGCTTCTTCAATGATCTGATATGCTTGTTACCACTATAAACTGGTCTACCATGTTAATAACAAAACTATTTCCAATAGCAGTATTCACATCATACTCTTTCAATCACTAAAGTTTTATAATTAGTTTTGATGTATTCTAGAACAAATCTTTTAGCTTTTTTTATTTTTTAAATAATTTTCAGTCTTTTCTTGGCCTTTATTTTTCATACCAATTTTAGAATTATTTTATCATGTACATTATGCATCATGGAAAATTCTGCAGAAATTTAATGGGAATCCAATTGAAATTTTAGATTCAGAATCAACTTATTTATGCTACAAACTCATTTTAATTTTTACTATGCTAGGATTATTTACTTACATTTAGTGCCTTTTAATAATCTGGTACAATTTCCCAGGTAGATAGCTTACCAAATTTTATTTTTAATATGTATATTTTTTAGGTACTTGGTATTTTCTAATATCATTAAGCATAATGTCTTCTTATGTTTCCTAGTTGGTTGTTAATAGTTTAGAGAAAAACACAATTGGTTTTTTATGTTGATCTTTTGTATCTATCCATATAAATTCCCATATTTATTTTTTCTGAGGTAGCATTAGAGGTTTCTGTGGAAATTATATTTCATATAAATATAGTTTATTTCCTTCTGTTTAATCTTTATGGGTACAAGGTATCTTTACTTTCTTATTATATATTGATGAGACATCAAATATAATGTTGAAAACAAAGCAGTCATAATATCTTTTCTTTCATTCAAAAAAAGCCATTTCAATATTTTCCCCAAAAGGATGTCTTTTTCATACATTATAAGTTGTATTTCTTAAGTATTAAGAGATATTTTTACCAATTTGTTTCTGCATCTGAGATGACTCTATAAATTTTTGGCTTTTAACTTGTTAATGTGATGAATTCCATTAATAGTTTTGGAATCATGGTTATTTTGGTTTTATAGTGCTAGTTGGGGACTAGTCCCTATATTTAAAGTCTTTGAAAGACTTTGCATAAAATTGAAATTATTTGTTGCTTGAAAGTGTGACAGAACTTACCTGTAAAACCATTTAGAACTAATGTCTTTCTAAATTTTGTTTGTGTGTGTGTGATGTTTGCTTTTGTTTGTATAATATTTGCAAAGAATTGTTATAATTTCTTGTTTTCCCAGGAAACTTTTAGTGGCTTATTTTTTTTTAATTTCTAAATATGAAAGTATTTTTTAATTTACTTTTTGTTATGAATTTCTAAGCTAATAGTATTGTGATTAATGAGCATAATATGTACCATAGTTATTTTTTGCAGTGTGTTGAGGCTTTCTTTCCTTGCTGGTCAAATAGATTATCATTTTGATAAATTTTTTGTGCTCTTTAAAAAACTGGATTCGTTAAATGTTGTTTACAGAATTTGTAAGTATTGAACTTGTGTGTTCAAAATCCATGATATTTTATCTTCTTGATCTATCAGTTGAAAGAGATGTGTTAAAGTCTCTTATTATAGTGGCAGATTTAATGCCTACTTATGAAGTGTCCATTTTTACTGTATATACAGTAGGGTCTTCAGAGTTGTCCACTTTCCTACATTTTGTCACCTCCTTAAGTTGACCTAATTTTCATAGACCAGACATGAACCACATATAGGCATCAATACAGGAGGCCTTGTTCCTTATGTTGACTACCTCTGTATGTCGACCAGTTTGTTACAGTTCCTTCGGTGGTCACCTTACAGAAGTTCTATTATATTTAGAAGGTATTTTAACAAATTTTTAGTTGTTTTAAAATCGTATGTCTTGTTTAGTAATTTAATTGCTTTTATTATGTAGTAAACTTCTTCATCTTTAGAAAAATATTTTTAAGTGGTATTATCTTGATTTGTATTTTTTCATATCACTCTGAGTGGTTCTATTAAAGGCACTAAATAAGTATAACAATCTCTAAACCCAGAGTGGATCAGCTTTTTATGTTTTGGGCCACTAAATTATTTTGTCCAGGTCCCATCCCTCTTTGGAATTGGAAACCATATTTAAATGCTACTTGGCCTATACAACGTTTGTTTGTGGATCTGCGATGAAGTGGGAGGATCTCAGGCGAGTTGCGGTAAGAATTAGTTTTATTTTTTTCACCTGTTAGTTCCCTAAACTACTGCAAACATTAAGATGACATCGTGCACGGCTCTTTCAAAACATACTACTTCTGATGCTTTAATGGGGGTTTGGAGTATGACTTCCTCAACTTTAAAACTGATCCAAAAAAAAGTATAATAATTGAGCTCCAATTCTTCCTTGAAAAATATTTAGACCTCACTGTTTACCTATATTATATATTTGAATAATTGATTTCAATTAATTCTCTATTTATCTAGATCAGTTTTATTTTGTCAGTCTAAGAGGCCTGAAAAAGTTATGGATAGTGAAAGTGTGTTTGATTTTACCTCCCAAATAATAATCTTGCCAGATGACAGTTTTCTAAGAGTCTATCAGCTTTACCCAACTTCTCCTCCTAAATATACTAAGATGCCTTCTAATAGGAGAATGATAAAGGAAAATAGCAGAAATTCTATCAAAGTTGTGACTGACAATGATAAGCAGCATTCAACAGTCCAGACAGGTTTGGTTTAAGATCAAAGGCAGCTTCCTATCATGTTCAATGTGTTGAAGATTCAGTACACCAAAACGTTTCAATTTAAAATGTTCATCTATAGAGTTAACATAAAAAGTTAAAGCAAAAATGATAGACCTGGCACAGTCTTTCTCTTTCCTGATCCTTGGTACTATAAGAACTACTTGAATCATTTTCTATAACTTTGAAATTCACAGACCAAAATATTGAATGGATACTTTGGGGGGAAAAGTAGACTCCAGTTCCTCTGTTCTTTACCATCCTAAAAGGCAAATAAATACGTAGGCAGTTGCTTATAAAGGTCTTGTTCATCATTAGGCATAAAATGATGATGATGGCTGTAAGAAATATATAACTTTATAACTTACCATTTTAAAGCAATCTTACATCTATGTCAGAGGCCCTGTACCCACTCCATCAGCTTCAGCCCTCACAGCCCTTGTGACATTTTCAGAACTATGATCTTGAGGTAAAGACAGCTATATCAACTCCTTTACAAGTATGTTATCTTTCTTATTGACAATTTTATGGAAAAACCATAAGAGAACACAAAATGAAAACACTAGAGCATTTCCTATGTGACTAACAAGATGGTGGGATTTAATCCTGAGGAGCAGGTGGAGTATGCAGAGGCCTGCCTGATCCTAGCCAACCCCCTGAGCAGTGACCCACAGGCTGAGGACATCTCAAACGTCATGAGGTAAGAGCTGGCATTGCATTTTGTAAGATCCAGTGCTCATCTTTTCCTTTCCTTTCCTTTTCTTTTCCTTTCTTTTCTTTTTTCTCCTTTTTTTTTATTTCAGAATATTATAGGGATACAAACATTTTGGTTACATAACTTGCTTTTGTACAGTTTGAATCAAAGCTCTACATGTGTCCATCAGCCACACAGTGTGCACTGTACCCATTAGATATTTATTTACCCAGCCCATCCTCCCCCTGCCACTGGTTTGATTTCTGAAGAGTGTTCTTTCCATATGTGCACATTAGCGTTGATTGATTTGTTCCAATTTAATAGTGAGTACATGTGGCATTTGTTTTTCCATTCTTATGATACTTTGCTTAGAAGAATGGTCTCCAGTTTCATCTAGGTTAATAGAGCAGGCATTAGTTCACCATTTTTTTATGGCTGAATAGTACCCTATGGTATACATATACCAAATTTTATTAATCCACTCTTGTATTGATGTCCACTTGGGTTGCTTCCGCAATTTTTTTTCTATTTATTTTAAAATAAAGCCAGTGTTTAGGACTAAACAGGAGGAGATTCCATCTATTACAGCATTAGGTTAACCATATTTCAAGTTTCTGCCTATTATTTTGCTTCCACCCTATGACTGCAGATGTTTCAAAAGGAAGTGAAAATAGGGCATCCTGAGTATGCATGTGCTTCTCTGTATGCCTCTCTGAAGTTTCACATGAATCAGCACCATCCAAAATTATAAAGCAGGCACACAAATACCTGATTATTGTTCAGATAGCACCATAATAACTAAAATATTTACTCACCTCCTCAAAAATGAAGTTGCAATCTGTGAAGCCTATTAATACACTTTATTTGCTGGGGTTTTTCTCCAGTAGTTCTGGTGCAAGATTATGCATAGTTCAGTAAGATGTGCTTGTGAACCTTTGTGATTATTTTCAACTTGGCTAGAGTTAGTGTTGCCATCTTTTAACTGTGAACTATCAATAAGCAGAAACTTGACTTGCGGTAAAGGAGATTCAGTTACAACTGTGATGGCAATGGCATCAACATCACACCTAACCCAGATGGACTTCTGGTCATTGGAGCAAAATAAATACACATAGCTGGACCTGATGCTACCTGTAGCAAGAAACAGCTGAGAATGCGTGCCGTACATACAACAAATATGAGATAGAGCTTAGTTTTGTAATTCATAAATTGAGAAAGCTGAATTAGTCTGTGAGCTAGTTTAAGCAATAGACAGCAATTATATTTGTATTTTTTCCCATAATTATTGCATTTGAGTTTAATGGCTAACACATATGAAACTGTTTATTTCCTCCTCAAGAATTGTTCCCACAAGATCATGGATTTCTAATACATTGGTTTCTAACACCATGGGATGATTTAGTTTACGAACTATGGTGGTAGACATATATTTTTAGAAAACAATATAACAATAGACAAATAACATTCTTCTGTGTATGGTGGTAGACATATATTTTTAGAAAACAACATAATAATAGACAATATGTGGAATCTTTCTACATTTGCCTACACATCAATTTAACCCTGAATCAAATTATATTATAGCTATTTGAACATGGCATAACACTAATGAGCCTATTTGTGGTTTACGTAGGGTCCTCTCTATCAAGAACTATAACCCTCAGACCAGAGTCATCATACAGATACTTCAATCCCATAATAAGGTATTGTAACATTCCAATATATCCATTCTCCTTCTCGTTTAGTCCAAGAAGCTAGATGAATCTTATTACTATTTTTTTTTTTTATTTTGAGACAGAGTCTCACTATGTCACCCTTGGTAGAGTGCAGTGGCGTCACAGCTCACAGCAGCCTCAAACTTTTGGGCTTAAGCAATTCTCTTGCCTCAGCCTCCTGAGTAGCTGGGACTACAGGTCCCGCCACAACACCTGGCTATTTTTTGTTGCAGTTGTTATTGTTGTTTTAGCTGGCCTGGGCCAAATTTAAACCTGCCACCCTCAGTGTATGTGGCTGGCACCATGACCACTGGGCTACAGGAGCTGAGCCTGAACCTTATTACTATTTAATGTATCAATAAATTAAAAGTGTTTCCCATTCTTAGGTAAATTTGGAGTCTCATTGAGATTGTTAACTACTTAAGAATATCAATTAGGGAAAGAATTAGGGATCTAAGACATTTAACTTGATTTTGCAACTCTAGCTATTTTTTAATGGCTTCAGTTGATTGCTAGCCACTTTCAAATATAATGGAACCTCTTTAAGTTGACCACTCAAGAGATTGTAACAAACTAGCCAACATACAGAGGTGGTCAGCATAAGGAATTATGCCTACTGTACTGATACATACCTGTGCATGTGCCGTCTATGAAAATTAGGTCAACTTAAGGATGTAGTCAATGTAAGGAGGTGGTCAGCAATGGAGGTTCTACTATACTGCATTTGTTCTTATCACTGCTGTTGACCTGGGATGAATTTTATGCCTGACTAAAGAAAAACTGATTTCAAGTAGATTAAATGAATGAATGATATCCATCCAAAAGAGCCTTCTCGATGCATGTTCATTCCTAATCATTGACCTACTTTCTCCTATGAAACAGGTTTATCTACCAAAGATTCCCACTTGGACCTGGAGTATTGGAGACAACATTATCTGCCTTGCTGAATTAAAGCTTGGATTTATTGCCCAAGGCTGTTTGGTGCCGGGCTTGTGCACCTTGCTAACATCTCTATTTGTTGAGCAAAACAAGAAGGTAACCTTATAAATTAATGTTCCATCTTGGCTCTCTCTTCATATGTCACTTATTAGGAACAGAAATGGAGAAAAACAAAAAGGTCTGAAGAGATAGGATGCAACTTCTGTTTGAGTTGGGAAAGAATTGAAAGATCTAGAATAAATAAGTCCCAGGGCCTGATTGATCCTGAAGTAGTCATTTATTTTATTCTTGCATAAAAGTATTTATGCAAAATACTATAACTCTACTTCCTACCTACACTTTAGAATGTCAAGAATAAGAATACATTTGTAAAGTTGGAAATATTCTGAGTTATTGAAAGTAGAAATATAAATAAAAGTTGAATTATGAATGAAGTCATATATTTAAATATAAATTAAATATAAAATATAATTGACATAATAATAAAAATTATATTAATCAAATATAAATAATAATTAAATAATAATTAAAATCTAATTTTCCAGGTTATTTTAGGGATGTTCCATGAATTACTAATAACTGTAGCCACATATTAAGTATCTATTGTGTTGTTTTTCTCATCAATAATATTTCCAGGTTGTTTCCCAGCAAAGAAACAGGTTGTTTCATAGGTTGGTGAACCTAACTAAATGTGACCATCTGGTACGTTAGTGAGCAGCAGAGCTGGAATTGTGTGATTCACCATTTTACCACTATGACCTATGCCCCTGGTGTTGCAATCTCCCACATCAAGTTTTTCTATACCTTTGTCTGAGACAAAATAAGAGGCTAAAACCAATAATTGGGGTAAATTTGTATAGCTCAAAATGTGGTCTTCCAAATGCCATTCCCATGAAATGCTCCAGGAAAGGTATTGTTACTCAGGTAACAAACTATTAACTTCCTTGTCTAAAGCCCTTCCAAGGTGTTACCTTCATCTCCATTTAACTCTTGAGTCCATATTTGCCTTTTCATACACTTGACTTCCTTTCTGGCAACTCTTTGCACTTGCTTTATTTTATTATTATTATTGTTTGGGATTCACTGAGGGTACCAAGAGCGAGGGTACGCTGATTGCTTTTGTTAGGTAAGTCCCTCTTATAATTGTATCCCACCCCTAAGAAATGTACCATACACAATGACCTTCATCATCCTCCTGCCTCCACTTTCCCTGCACATTTATTCCCCTACTCCCACCTTGTATTAGATCATCTACTACCTTCATATTAGAATTGAGTACATTGGATCTTGCTACTCCAATCTTGTAATGCTTTACTAAGAAGAATGTGTTCTACCCCAGTTCAGGTTAATACAAAAGATTTAAAGTCTCCATCTCTTTTAAAGGCTGAATAGTATTCAATGGTATGCATATACCACAGCAACATTATACCCATGTTAATCTGGGTTGGTGGGCATTCAGGTTGTTTCCATATTTTGCTGATTGTAAATTGAGCCGTAATAAACAGTCTAGTGCAAATGTCCTTATGATAAAAGGATATTTTTTCTTCTGGGTAGATCAGTATTGGGTTTGCAGGATCAAATGGGAGATCTAATTTGAGTTCTTTGAAGATTCTCCATACTTCCTTCCAAAATGGTTGTATTAGTTTGCAGTCCCACCAGCAGTGTAAAAGTGTTCCCTTCTCTCCATATCCATGCCAACATCAGCAGCTTGAGATTTTGAAATGTGAGCCATTCTCACAGGGGTTAGGTGATATCTCAGGGTGGTTTTGATTTGCATTTCTCTGAGGATTAGGGACGATGAACGTTTTTCCTATTTGTTAGCCATTCATTTGTCTTCTTTAGAGAAGGTTCTGTTCGTCTCTCTTTCTCAGTGATATATGGGATTGTTGGCTTTTTTTTTTTTTTTTTTTTTTGAGACAGAATCTCACTATGTCACCCTTCGTAGAGTGCCATGGAATCACAGCTCACAGCAACCTCAGATTCTTGGGCTTAAGTGATTCTCTTGCCTCAGCCTCTCATGTAGCTGGGACTATAGGTGCCCGCCACAATGCCTGGCTATTTTTTTGTTGTTGTTGTTGTTGCCGTTGTTTAGCAAGCCCGGACCAGGTTTGAACCTACCAGCCCAGGTGTATGTGGCTGGCACCCTAGCCACTGAACAACGGACGCCGAGCCTGTTGGCTTTGTTTGTTGTTGATTAATTTAAGTTCTCTATAGATACTAGTTATCAAGCTTTTGCCTGATTCATAATATGCAAATATCTTTTCACATTCTGAAGGTCGTCTGTGTGCTTTGGTTGTTGTTTCCTTAGCTGTACAGAGTTTTTCAGTTTACTTCAGTCCCATTTGTTTATTTTTGTTGTTGTAATTGCTACAGAAGTCTTCTTCATAAAATCTTTCCCCAGGCCAATGTCTTCAAGTGTTTTCCCCACACTTTCTTCAATGATTTTTATTGTTTTATGCCTTAGATTCAAATATTTTATCCATCTTGAATCAATTTTTGTAAGTGATAAGAGGTGCAGGTCCAGTTTCAGCCTTTTAGATGTGGTTATCCAGCTCTCCCAACACCATTTATGAATCCCATTTAGGGATTCATTTCCCCAGTGTATATTCTTGTTTGGTTTATCAAAGATCAGGTGACTGTAAGATGATAGTTTCATCTCATGGTTTTCTATTTGGTTCTAAATGTCTGTCTCTATTTTTGTGCCAATACCATGCTGTTTTGATCACTATGGCCTTGCAGTATAGCAGAAAGTCTGGTAAGGTGCTACCCCTAGCTTTGTTTTTATTACTAAGAATAGCTTTGGCTATACAGGATTTTTTTTTAGCTCCACAGATAATGAAGAATTAGTTTTTCTAAATCTTTAAAGTATGATGATGGTATTTTAATGGCGATTGCATTGAATCTGTAGATTGCTTTAGGTATTATAGATATTTTCACAATGCTGATTCTTCCCAGCCACGAACATGGCATATTCTTCCATTATTTTCTTAGGGTTTTATAATTTTCTTATACAGGTCCTTTACCTCTTTTATTATGTATAGTCCTAGATATTTCATTTTTTAAAATTTCCTGTGAAGAGAAGTGTATCCTTGATTAGCTTCTCATCTTGGCTGTTATATACTGAGTATATCCTGAGATATTACTGTATTTTTTGATTACTTCCAGGAGTCTTTGGCATTCTCTAACTATATGATTGTATTGGCAAAGAGTGATAGTTTGACTTCTTCTTCCCCCATTCATTTTGTTTGTTTGTTTGTTTGTTTGTTTGTTTGCAGATTTTGGCTGGGGCCAGGTTTGAACCCACCACCTCTAGTGTATGGTGCCAGCGCCCTACCCCTTGAACCACAGGCACCGCCCAACATGTATGCCCCCATTTGGATGACCTTTATTTCCTTCTCTTGCCTGATTGTATTGGCTAAAACTTCCAGCACTATGTTGAATAGTAGTGGCAATAGAGGACAACCTTGTCCAGTTCCGGTTCTAAGTGGAAAAGCTTTCAGTTAATACCATTCAATATAATATTAGCTATTGGTTTGTCATAGATGGCTTTGGTCAGTTTTAAAAATGTACCACTTATGCCTATATTCTTAAGTGTTCTAGTTAGAAAAGGATGCTGTGGCAGTGCCCATAGCTCAGTGAGTAGGGCGCCGGCCAAGTACACAGGGTCTGGCAGGTTTGAACCTGGCCTGGGGCCTACTAAAACAACAATGGCAACTGCAACCAAAATATAGCTGGATGTTGTGACAGGCACCTGTAGTCCCAGCTACTTGGGAGGCTGAGGCAAGAGAATCCATTAAGTCCAAGAGTTTGAGCATGCTGCTGTGAGCTGTGATGCTACGGCCCTCTACCCAGGTCAACAGCTTGAGACTCTATCTCAAAAAAGGAAAAAGAAAGAAAGAAAAGAAAAGAATGCTGAATATTATTAAATGTTTGTTCTGCATCTATTGAGAGGATCATATAGTGTTTATTTTTGCTTCTGTTGAGATTGTGAATTACATTTATGGGCTTGTGTATGCTAAACCAGCCTTGCATCCCTGGGATGAAATCTACTTAATCTACTTGAACATGATGTATTTTTTTTTAATGTGTAGCTATAATCTATTGGCTAGGATTTTATTGAGAATTTTTGCATCTATATTCATGAGTGAAATTGGTCTGAAATTCTCCTTTTTAATTTTTTTTTTCCTGGTTTTGGTATCATGGTGATGTTTGGTTCATGGAATGTGTTAGGGAGGATTCTTTCCTTCTCAATTTTTTGGAATAATTGCCACAGTATGGACTTAAGCTATTCTTTATGGTTTGATAGAATTCTGGTGTGAAGCTATCTGGATGAAGGCATTTTTTTATTGGGGGATGTTTTTATTGTTTCTTTGATCTCAGTTCTTGAAATAGGTCTGTTCAACAGATCTATTTCTTCTTGTTTAAGTCTAGGGAGAGGGTGTGATTCCAGGTATTGATCCTTTTTCTCCATATTGTCAAATTTCTGAGCATACTTTCTTGTAGTATTCAGAAATGATCTCTCGCATCTGTTGTTATTTCCCCTTTATCATTTCTGATTGAAGCTATTAGAGGTTTTACTTTTCTGTTTTAAGTTAATATTAACAAATGTTTATCAATTTTTTTTAATTTTTTCAAGAAACCAACCTTTTGTTAATTATCTGAATGATTCTTTTGTTCTCAATTTCATTAATCTCTGATTTAATTATGGTTATTTCTTTTCTTCTGCTGGGTTTGGGATTAAATTGTTCTTTTTCCAATTTCATAAGATGGTTCATGAGTTTGTTGATGTGCTGTCTTTCTGTTTTCTGAATGCAGGCATCAAATGCAGTAAATATGTCTCCTAAGACTTCTTTTACTCTATCCCATAGGTTTTGGTAACTTGTGTTTTCATTGTTGTTATGTCTGAAGAATTTAACAATTTCCTCTTTAATCTCTTCTTGAACCCAACTATCCTTCAGCCTAAGGTTGCTTAATTTCCAGCCTTAGTGTGGGGATGAATGTTTTTGCTAGAGTTGAGTTCCACTTTTATTACCTTGTGGTCTGAGAGGAGCAAGGTATAATTTCTATTGTTTTAATTTTGCTGAGGTTTGATTTGCATCCTAGGATGTGATCTATGTTGGAGAATGTCCTATGGGATAATGAGAAAAATTTATATTCTTTAACTTGTGATAGAGTTTTCCATATATGTCTATTAATCCCATTTGTTCTAGGGTCACATTTAAGTCCTTTGTATCTTTGTTTATTTTCTGTTTTGACGGGCCTGCCGTCCACTAGCAAGGTTCTGAGGAGGGGGCGCTGGGATGAAAAAAGACACACACACACACACACCCAGGGTAATGGACTCTGTCAGTCTGGGACTGAGACAGACTGAGACTGAGACTGAGACTGAAACTGAGACAACACTTTATTTTGACACCATGCTTTTATATTCTCACAGGGGAAAAAAGGTCAATTAAGGTTCTCTTTAGCATTCTCTTACTCCTTGGGAACTGCTGTGCTGTTTACCTTAAAACTGCCATGCTGTTTATCTC
>CAUYRH010089604.1:0-19369 GCA_963574655.1 Perodicticus potto
GGACTATAGGCGCCTGCCACAATGCCCGGCCATTTTTTGGTTGCAGCCATCATTGTTGTTTGGCAGCCCGGGCTGGATTCGAACCTGCCAGCTCAGGTGTACGTGGCTGGAGCCTTAGCCCATTGAGCCACAGGCGCCAAGCCAATTCTCCCCTTATTTCCAATTATCACCTTTCCTTCTTCTTCCCTGAAATCAAAACAGACAAAAGCTACATAGGATTTTTCTGGCAACACACAGTCACCTCAGAAAAGTTATTGTGAATAGGGTTATAGATTGGTACCACAGTCTGGGGAAGACATTTCAGCAGTATTGACCAAAATCCCAGTAAAGAAGTCTTTTTTTGCCCCATAATCCTGATTCTTAGGATTTTGCACTATGTGTGCAAAATAAAGCAGGGAAAATCATATTGACTGTAGCATTACTTATAATGGGGGGGGAGTGGGAATTTCCTATATGTCCATCAATAAAGTAACGGGCCAAACATACATATAGCCTATCCATGTTAGTTTGTTAAACATTTAAGGGATTTTTGTAGTTGCTACCTTAGTAGTAAAACAACTACTATGAGAGCGGTAATTTTAGAAGTTCAAGGGACAAAGAAGTGAAAACGACAACATCTCCACCTTTACTGAGCTTATTGACTAGTGGGCAGATTGTGGAATACACTGTAGCAGGTAGAAAAAAATGACACGAAGTTCTATATAATGACAAAGAAAGATCTCCAGAGAGTTTTAAACAAGAAACAAACAGTCAAGTTGCAGAATACTAACAGTAAGGATGTATTTTATGTTTAAAATCACAAAACAGGCCAGGCACGGTGGCTCACGCCTATCATCTAGCGCTCTGAGAGGCCAAGGTGGGTGGATCCTTTGAGCTCAGGAGTTCGAAACCAGCCTGAGTAAGACTGAGACCCAGGCTCTACCCAAATAAAAAAACTAGCTGGGCATTGTGGCAGGCACCTGTAGTTCCAGCTACTCAGGAGGCTGAGGCAGAAGGATTGCTTCAACCCAGGAGTATGAGGTTGCTGTGAGCTGGGCTGATGCCATGGCACTGTAGCCTGGGCAGCAGAGTGAGATTCTGTCTCAAAAAAATACAATAAAATAAAACAAAGTCTGTACATATTCATGTGCATATGAATGAAAGTGTAAAAGGAAAGACATCAAGCTATTACCTTTGGGACAGGGCTATAATTTCTGGGGGTAGTCAAGGGGCATTTTTGTTTTATCCTATCTCATTTGATTTTGCTTTCCCCCCACGAGAACACTTTCACGCATTGCCAGTGAAATTAAACATAAATAAATAAGCACACTAATGGGAGGTCTAACAATCATGCCAGCTAAGGGGAAGCAGCCACTATTTAAACATTAAAGACCAAATGCGGTTAGGACAACACAACCAGAATAAAAGTTGCCCTGAAGGCTCTCGCCATCCACGGGAAACTACACCGACCCTTCCAGAAACCAGTACATGAAATGCTATCGCTTCACCAGCCTCAACTGCTGAGCTTTGTTATTGTACCCTACGCCTTAGAGATCCCATATCCTCCAGGAGCAATGCATAGTCACTGTGAGCTCAACATGTTCCAAACTCTTGCCATGTTGCTATTTCATTTAGTTCTTGGAACTCCGAGAAGCATTACTGCCTCGCAATTTACAAGTGGGTGAACTGAGGCTCAGAAGGCTTAACACATTTGTGCAAAGTCTCGAGGAGCTTGGGTTCAGACTTGGTACTTTCTGACACCAAAGCCGATGAACTGTCCTCTACCAAGAATCACTTTAGAGGGGCTGGAGAACAGAGTTGCAGCTCTGGACTCAAACTCATGGTCTAAGTGGTCACCGCCCTTTTTCTCCATTTTTAGGGGTAGAAAACACCTGGGAAGGTGCCCTGGGCATGTTTGATAAACCTCTCTCCAGAGTGCTCTGTTTCTTCCTTCTCCTGTCTTTCCACAGCACCCCATCTCAAGAAGAGGCGGTAAAGAAGAGGGCAGTGGGGCAATGAGACAGACAGGGGAACCACGGAGGAGTTGATAAAATAGGAAGACAGAGAAAAATGGACAGAAGGGAAGAGGTGGACCTATGAGCTATGGAAATCCTGGTCACATTAATGAAAAGGACGGAGGGTTTTTTTTTTTTTTTTGAGACATAGTCTCAACTCTGTTGCCCTGGGTAGAGTGCTGTGGAGTCATAGCTCACGGCAACCTCAAACTCTTCGGACAAAGCGATCCTCCTGCCTCAGCCTCCCAAGTAGCTAGGACTAGAGGCACCCACCATAATGCCCAACTCATTTTTCTACTTGTAGCAAAGACAGGGTCTTGCTCTTGCTCAGGCTTGTCTTGAACTCCTGTGCTTTAAGACCAACCTGAGCTGGATCCACCACCTTCAGCCTCCCAGAGTGCTAGAATTACAGGTGTGAGACACTGTCAGGCCTGGATTCTTTTTCTAATAAGCACTTTCCCTGACATGAGGGTAAGGTGGAAGATGGTGAAAGGTAGAGAGGAGGGGAGCACCCCAGATGCTACCCACTTTCCTCTGCACCCAGGGAGCTGGTGAAGAAACCCTGGTTTCAGCCCTGGGGGCCTGACTGGCCAGGAAGGGAGTGTGGCAGGCCCTGGAGCCAGGTGTGCCCCGGCATCAATCGGCTCACCCCAGGCCCAGCACCCACAGCGGCCCTGCACTTTGGCAATGACTGTCTTAGAGATTTTCAAGGTTTGTCCTATGCTTGAAAGTCTCTGGGCACATGTTCAAAATGCTAAAATGGATTAGAACAGCACAGCAGCAAACCAGCTAAATTAGTCACAGGAGAAAGGATGAGGGAAAGAGAGAGAGAGGAGAAAGGAGAGGGAAAGAGAAGAGAGAAAGAAAAGAGAGCGAGAGAGAAGACAGAGGAAGAGAAAGAAAGAACAGCTGGAGAGAAGGGAAAGATGACAGGAAAAAGAAAGGGGCGGGGGAAGGAGGCAGAGAAACCGGAAGAAGGGATGGAAGGGATAAAGGAAGGCATTTCATATTCCAAGGAAAGAATCCTGGAAGCCCTTTCACCACATCCTGGGGGTCAATAAACCAGGCTGGGAAATGAAGAACAAGTTCTAGTTCAGGGTTAGCAAAAGGCCTGAGGACGTATAGAACCTTCTGCTAGTTTCCACAAAGCTGCCTCCCAGAAATTAAAAATCACAGGGCATGGTATTTACGGCCCCCGTCTATCCACACCCACGTCCGTCAGGCGGCATCCGAGGTGCTGCTGTGATGTGAGTAATTATAATTAAGCAAGAACCCCACAGGCTATCATCTCAGACACCTACTACCTGAGCTACCGGAAAAAGGCAAGGAAGTGAATGTTGCCATAAATGCATGGGAAGGAATGTTCTAGAAGAGATAAGAGGAAGCGGAATACAACATGGATCGGAGGTCTTGGTTCCTACAGATGGGGTGGGTTCATTTCTCAGTTTCAAGGGCAGAAGTTTTAAGTCAAGTAGTTTTTCCTATGACCAGGACTCTTTGGGGGAAACTTTCACAGAGGTGGATTTCACACAGATGGTGCTCATTTTCTGAGGCTATTTGATGATGGCCTCATACCATGGTTAAAGGTAAGTTGGAATTTGATTAATGATTTTTTTTTTTTTTTTTAGAGATAGTCTCAACTTTTGTCACCCTCGGTAGAGTGCTGTAGCGTCACAGCTCACAAAAACCTCCAGCTCTTGGGCTTAGGTGATTCTCTTGCCTCAGCCTCCCAAGTAGCTGGGACTACAGGTGCCCGCCACACAGCCCGGATATTTTTTTGTTGCAGTTTGGCCAGGGCCATGTTCGAACCCGCCACCCTTGGTTTATGGGGCTGATGCCCTACTCACTGACCCACAGGCACTGCCCCAGAAGTCACATTTTTAATATTCTTTATTAATCAGGGGTTAAGTTGTTTTCAGAAATTGGGCAGACCGATGTGGTAATTTTCTGCAGGGAGCTACATAATCTTTGCCATCTCATGAGACACACAGCGGGGCCCGTCTTCGACTGCAGGGCAGCTCACAGGCAAAAGGTGACCTCTATTTCTATCCTGGGATCCCAGGCCCCACTGTCACTGTTCTAGAGGACTCTCGCATCACAGAAGTAGCTGTTGTCACTTTCTCTCACTAGGCTTTTTTTGTTGGCCACCAACATGAAAGATGGTCTTTACTTGGGTGACCCAACACTTATACCAGTATTTTTCAACCTTTTCTATCCCACAGCACAATTGAATCTATAGTTAAACTTCCGCAATTTAAATTATGTTGATAAAAAAAAGAGTATTAAGAAAAAGAATATACTTACTGTGCACTGAGCTTCTTTAAAAATAATTTAATTCATGATCTTTAAAAACTTTTGTGGCACACCTAAGATCCTCTTGTGGCACACCAGTGGAAAAATCACTGGCCTAAGGGTTGGGACCAACTGCTGACAAAATCAGGGCCTGGGTCTGGTTGCCCCTCATCTCCAAGTTTCAGCAGATACCATTGAGTTGGTTTCTTGAGGGAGACCATTGGTCTGACCCAGAGTCCAAGGTCAAGCCCTGCCCCAAGATTACAGGCCCATTATCCATACTTGGCTTCCTTCAGTACCTCTTTGCTTCCAGAATGGACTATCAACATTTTGGGGAATCTACTGTGTGGCAGATATTGTGATAGACGCTTCTCATCTTTCATTCAGCCCAATTATAGGAGGTCTGATTATCTGCAATTTCACAGATGAGGCTTCGCAAGGTAACTGGTTCCAGTTCACATAGTGTGTGACAAACTCTGCTCAAATCCAGGATTGCCTGGCTCCAAAAGGCTTGTTCTCTCCTTCCATGCCACCGTGCTTCCTTTAGTCCTTATTCATTTTAGGCCTTGAAGACTTAAATTGTCTACCTTAAATTGTCTTCCTGCTGGAATCCAGACATCCCTTGAAAAGTCTTTTTTTGTTTTCTTTTTCTTTTTTCTTGAGATAGAGTCTCATTCTGTTGCCCAGGCAAGAGTGCAATGGTATCATCATAGTTCACTGCAACTCCCAGGCTCAAGTAATCATCCTGCCTCAGCCTCCAAGTAGCTGGGACTATAGGTACCCACCATGACACCCAGCTAATTTTTCTATTTTTCATAGAGAGAGTGTCTTGATCAGCCCAGAGTGGTCTTGAACTCCTGGCCTCAAGTGAGCCTCTTGCCTTGGGGGTCTCAAGGTGCTAGGTGTGATCCTAACCTATTTTATTATTATTACTTTATTTTATTACATATACATGTATTTATTAGGTTTCTACTTTTGCCTTCACAGAATTAAAAAGGCTTAAAATTTAATAACAATAACAATGTTTAAGATAAGGACTAGAAACAAATCCTAACCTATTTTAACAGGGATTTGCTAACTCACTTTTAGGCATTTTCCTTAGGACAAGGAGGGCTTGTGAGTTTGAACTAGACAGTGTTGTAAGGAATACCCCCAAATTGTGGAATAACAAGTGAAGAAGGCCTGGAGTGACCAGTGCTGAAGCCAAACCCCAGGTAAGGCAGTCAGAGGCTTTCATTGTCCAGAGGGTGAACTGTCATTTTTTCTCCCTAGGCTTTCAAATCATGTTTCTATCAAAGCTTAATTTGGCAGAAAAAATTCAGGATGTGGGAGTGGGTTGGCTCCACCCAGTAGCCTTCAGTGAAGGACAAGAGGGCAGGCTGAAGGGGACAAGTTTTCGAGCAGGAAGTGAAGGGTGGCTTTGCTAAGAGCGGTCCTTCCACCTGTGACTTGTAACTCAAGAGGACTGAAAGTCCTAGACCTAGGGCCTCTAGGGCTCAAAAAGTCCCACTTTCTGTTTTAAACCAAGGTTAATAGACATGGAAGCAGGGAGGCTTCTCAGAAGAGATAGGAACACAGAAAAAGTCCAACTCACCTCACTATAGGCCCTCCCAGCTTGTCTTGTTAAGCATTCTCTAAGAAAGAATTTTTAGATTCTCCTTTTCTTTTTTCCTTTCTCTTTTTTGAGACAGGGTCTCACTCTGTTGCTCTGGGCAGAGTGCCGTAACTCCCAACGACCTTAGTTTCTTGGGCTCAGGTGATCCTCTTGCTTCACCCTCCCAAGCACCTGGGGCTACAGGTGCTCACCATGACACCCAGCTAATTTTTTTCTATTTTTGGTAGAGACAGGGTCTCATTCTTGCTCAGGCTGGTCTGGAACTCCTGAGCTCAGGCGATCCACCTGCCTCAGCCTCCCAGAGTGCTGGGATTACAGGTGTGAGCCATGCACCCTTCCAGAAGGAGAGACACTTGTGCTCTGTGAAGTTATATCTGGGAGCAGTCTAAGGGAAAGGTGAAATTATAAGAATCTCTCTACCCAAGCCTACAGTCTTTGTTTTCTTCAAAGCAGAGGCTAAAATGAAGGGAGAGGTCACTTACTAGGCCTGAACTGAGGGTGGTTCCCCCAGGCTCTGGGTGTGGCCCATTGTGGGTTGTAAAATCAGTTTTGTGGATTGTGACCAGCTCACTTTTCTTTCTTTCTTTTCTTTTCTTTTTTGAGACAGAGCTTCAAGCTAACCCCCTGGGTAGAGTACCATAGCATCACAGCTCACAGTAACCTCTAACTCCTGGGCTCAAGTGATTCTCCTGCCTCAGCCTCCCAAGTAGCTGGGACTACAGGCGCCCACCACAATGCCCGGCTATGTTTTGGTTACAGCCATCATTGTTGGATGGGCCCGAGGCTGGATTCGAACCTTCCAGCTCAGGTGTACGTGGCTGGTGCCTTGGTCACTTGAGCCACAGGTGCCGAGCCTCCTTTTTTTTTTTTTTTTTCATTTTTTTTAATGGAAAAGAATAGAAAATATCAGCATGTACCACAAGGCAGCACATTTTACTTCCCTGATTACCATCATTCTTTCCAGGGTGAGCACTGTGTCTGGATGGTATCATCTGATCAATTTCAGGAATCTTACTTGGAGTGATGGTCCAAAAGCACATGAATGGAGGGGTCTATATATGCTCAGCAGGCAGCTACCCTGTGACCCCAGAGGGCAAAGCTTAGGATGATGGTACAGATGACGCAGTGGAGAGGAAAGAACCTGGACCCTTCGTTATCCTCTTGAGCACCTGGACTGACCAGCCACATGGCCTACTTTCCCTCTGGAATGTTCCCTGTGAGCCAGTAGGTGTCTTTCCTGAAACCTAAGTTGGTCTCTATTAGTTACATTACAGAAAATACATATTTCATCTACTCTACACTTTGATTTGCTTACGCTGAAGCTTCCTCATCCCAGATGGAGACTTGCTGGGCCCCTGCCCTGGTCTGCCAGGAAGGTGGAGGATTTGTTCATAGTGGGTTTCAGAGGCCCCGGCAAGGCTGACTCCATATAGCTCCCTGGGTGTTCAATTTCCCCAACTACATACATGTGAACTTTGTGGTTCTCCACCCTTTTGGTGCACTCAAGGCTCTTTCTGACTGTCTCCTGCCCATCCTCTCCCCCTGGCTCATTTTCTGTCACTAGACTTACCCCTGTGTCCCAGTAATATTAAACGGCTTAGAGTTCCCAACCCCACACTATTTTGTGTGCCTTTGTTTGTGCTGGCTTTTTGCATTTTTTTTTGTTTGTTTTTGCCTATGTCCTCTACTTCCTTTGCTTTACGTCTGTTTATCCTTTTAGACCTCTGCTCTCCAGCACTGTCGCCACTAGCCACAGACCGCTGGCTATCCAGCCCTTGAAATGTGGCTAACATCAGGGAGGAACTAAATTTGCTCCTTTATTTCATTTAAATTAATTTAAATTACAAATTTTAAGTAGAAGCCATATAAAATGTGTTTCCGTTAAGCTCGACTTTATTGCTTTGATAGGACTACATTTTACTTTAACTGTTGAACATTTGGCATCCAAATTGAGATGTGCTGTAGGTATAAAATATGGGTTTAAAAAACTTAGTATAATAAAAAGGATGTAAAATATCTCATTAGGAATTTTTATATCAATGGCATAGTGAAATGGTAATATCTCGGATTTAGGGGGTTGAGTGAAATATATTAAGATAATTTTCACCTGTTTGTTTTTACTTTTTTTACTGTGGCTAGTAGGAAATTTAAAATTACACATGTGGCTCACATTCTGTTTCTACTGGACAGCTCTGGCCTAGACCGCATCAGACGGCATCTCCTTGAAGAAGTCTTTTCTAGACATTAGTCTCAGCACAGTGGCTTCCTAATATCTTGCGTGACACTTTCATACATAGAACTTAACTTCATAAATCAGTACTATCTTCCTCATTTCCTGCCCTGACAGATTCTAAGTTTTTCTTTTCTTCTTTTTTTTTGAGACAGAGTCTCACTTTGTTGCCCTGGGTAGAGTGCCGTGGCATCATAGCTCACAGCAAACTCAAACTCTTGGGCACAAGCGATCCTCTTACCTCAGTCTCCTCAGTAGCTGTAACTATAGTTGCCCGTCATAACATCTAGCTATTTTTTTTTTTTTTTTGAGACAGAGCCTCAAGCTGTCACCTTGGATAGAGTGCTGTGGCATCACAGCTCACAGCAACCTCCAATTCCTGGGCTCAAGCGAGTCTCTTGCCTTCACCTCCCAAGTAGCTGGGGCTACAGGCGCCTGCCACAATGCCCAGCCATTTTTTGGTTGCAGCCATCATTGTTGTTTGGCGGGCCCAGGCTGGATTCGAACCCCCCAGCTCAGGTGTACGTGGCTGGCGCCTTAGCCCATTGAGCCACAGGCACTGAGCCAAGCTATTTTCTTTTTAAGAGCTGGGGGTGTCGCTCTTGCTCAGGCTGGTCTCCAACTCCTGAGCTCAGGTGATCCACCCGCCTCGGCCTCCCAAGGGCTAGGATTACAGGAGTAAGCCACTACACCTGGCCCCCAGACTCGAAGTTTTTCAAGGGTAGGGACCATGTTTTATATTTCCAGAGACTGGCAATGGGAATCAATACTTGCGAAATAATCAACAGGTGGCTAGCTACATCAAGTTCACAGGTATCTTTAAATATAATTTTATATGCGACTACTTTTTATTTATTTATTTATTTATATGCAGTTTTTTGGCCAAGGCTGGGTTTGAACCCGCCACCTCTGGCATACGGGGCCAGTGCATATATGACTACTTTTTAGATTAATTTTCTGTCTGCAGCTTCCTGGGGGTCTAGTCTTCTGGCTATATCTCTAGGCTACTGTGTGCAGTGCCCAACCTGGGGAGCTAGGAAGAGCTGAAAGGTTTGCAAGAGCAGCCCTATATGCAAACCTTTCAGCTCTTCCTAGCATCCTGCTCTTAGGCGGGCAGAGCAGGAGAGAGCAGAAAAGGATGAGCTCTAGGAGCAGTGGAGGAAAGAAAGCAGGAAGTGAGGGAAGCACGAAGCAAGACTTCTCCCTCTGCCTGCTGTGGCCCTGGGAGCTGAGCGTTGCTGCCAAGCAAACAGTGGTGTGGAGTGAAAGGAGAGGAAGCAGACGCCAGGCTGGCTGTGGTATGCTGCTGGGTGGAGTTAAAATTTATAACAAGGGAGAGGCAACTGAAGAAAAGAAAGATTCTTTTAAAAATTCTGCTGAAGCCTAATTAAAAAAAAATTCCACTCCCTCATGCTAAGTTTTAAGAGCCTCCCCTTTCAGAATTATTTTCAGTCTGGTGGTAACAGGCAGGAAGAGTGTCAGATGTTCACCAAGCTATAAAGAGGACATTCCCCGCACCCTAAAACACAGGCCCGGCCCACATTGCTTTTCTGACTTGGGTTATGAGGATACAGGATGTGAAGTTGTCAAGGCAGAGATCTTTCCGGAAAGGAGTGTCCTGTGTGGCAGATAGAAAAAAAAAAAAAAAAAATGGCTGCAGTATTTTGCTGTTCCTCCCACCAAGAGGTGGGGTCAGTTTTGCCAGCCCTGAATCAAGGTTACACTCACTGGACCTTAGAGAGCCTGATGCAAGTGGAGGCTTGAAAAATGCTCGTACATCAAACCTTTCTCTCTTTGGTATTTTTGGAACCTGGCCACCATGTGAAGAAGTCTGGGCTGGCTTGCTAGATACTGGAGACATTTATGGCCTGGTCAGTCTTGTAGATACACCAGCTTCCAGTCACATAAGTGACACCACGTGAGACCACCTGGCCTCAGATAACCCTCTAGCTGACTGTAGCCTCACAAGCAAGTTCAGGTGAATCCAGCAGAAGAACTTCCCAGCTAAGCCCAACCCAGATTGCCAACCCCCAGAACTGTGACCTAAAAAGTGATTGTTGTTTTAAGCCTCTTCGTTTGGGGTATTTTTTTTTTTCTTTTGTGAGAGATTCTGACTCTCTTGCCCAGTCTAGAATGCAGTGGCATCATCATAGTTCACTGCAACCTCAAACAGTGTTCAAGTGATCCTTCCGCCTCAGCCTACTGAGTAGCTAGGACTATAGGAGTGTGCCACCATGCCTGGCTAACTAATTAAAATTTTTTTTTATTTTTTTGTAGAGACAGTATCTCACTGTTGCCCAGACTGATCTCCAACTCCTGACCTCAAGCAATCCTCTGGCCTCAGCCTCCCAAAGTGCTAGGATTACAGGTGTCAATCACCTCATCCAGCCTGTTTGTTTTTTCTTTTTCTTTTTTTTTAATGTGGTGCTATGGTCTGAATGTCTGTTTCCCCTCAAATTCATAAGCTAAAGCCTAATCCCCAGTGCAGAGGTATTAAGAGGCAAGGTGTTTTGGAGACAATTAGATCATGAGGGTAGAGCCCTCATGAATGGGATTAGGGGCCTCATTAAGGAGGCCTAAGGGAGCTTGTTCGCCCTTTTCATCATGCGAGGACACAAGCACACAGCAAGCAGGTGCCAGTTATGAGGAACTTAAAACAGTAAATTTCTGCTGTCTATAAGCTACCTGGTTGATGATATTTTTGCTATAGCAGCCTGAATTAATGAAGACATATAGCAAAGAAAACCCCTCAGTATATCCCAAGAGGTGAGGAAATCCATGGAGAAAGAGCCACCTTACTACTTAGGGAGTTACTGTAACATGTTTCTGTTCAGGCTGCTGTAACAAAGTATCATACGCTGGGGAGCTTTTAAATAGCAGAATTCAGTTTTTGTAGTTCTGGAGGCTGGGAAGTCCAAGGTGAAGGTGCTGGTGCTGGCACTAGATTTGGTGTCTGGAGAGGGCCAGCTTTGGGGTTCGCAGATGAGCTCCTGGCTGTGTCCTCCTGTGGTGGAAGGGGTGAGCTACCTCTCTGGGTCTCTTTTACAAGGGCGTTAATTCCATTCTTGAGGGTGCCACCCCCGTGACCTAATTACCAGTGAGAGTCTCCGAATTCCATGGCATTGAGGGTGAAGTTAGCATGTTTGGATCACAGCTTAGAGTGATTCAGAGCATGAGCTTTGGAGCCAGGCAGATGTCCTACCACTAGCTTGGTGTGATCTTAGACTCCTCTAGTGAGAATGGTAACAATGGATAACAGGACTGTCAGGAGAACTGTCACCCAGAATGACACCTGTGTGAGGCTACTTTGGAGGAGAGTTTATGTAAGGATTATTGAATCCATAAGGTGTGATCAGGTTTCAGGGAGCCACAGGAAGAGTATAATGCCATGGGGTACAATACCACCCAGCTCTGGAGAGGAAAGGAGAGCCCTCAGTGACCAGAAGCTGCAGACAGAGCAGAGAGGACAGAGAGACCTGCTGAACAGGAGCTATGACCTTACCCTCAGTGAGAAGCTCATTCTGCAGTGGTGGGACCCAGCAGAGCCTGGGGCAATGAAAATTTTGGCCTAACTTCATCCTCCCATCTACCTCTTCATGGACCAAGTGCAATTGGAAGCCACAAGATGTAGCGACCAGTCTTCTGTGGCAAAAAGCAAAACGGAGTAGGAGCGAGCATAGATCTGAGGCCGATGGAAAGCACCTTGTGGGAGGGAGTAAGAATAACGTCCATATACAAAAGCACTGAGCATGCGCCTATTTGCTGTAATTATTATATTATCAGTAGAAACAACGGGCTGTGGTGGCAGAAGAGGAAGTGAGCAATTTTTGCCAGGGTGACCTGCAGAATATTCCTGGAAGAGGTCTGTTTTGGGCAGTGGCTCGCTTGGGGGCGACAGGCAAACAATGATGTGGAATCCACTTGCAGGGTCCATTCGGGATTCCTTACTATATTAATTCATTTAATCCTCATATTCACTTTATGGGGTGGGTAGTGTTATTATCCCCATTTCACAGCTGAGAAAACAAGGCAGAGAGAAGTCAGATAACTCAACGGAGGTCACACAGCTAATAAGCAGTGAAGTCAGGATTTGAACCAGTATCAGAGGGTGTGACATTTGTTTTTTTAGGCACAGATGGGAAAAGGCCTGCAGAGTCATCCAGATGGACTATGGGGTGGAGTTTGTGCTGGAGGTTGGAGGGAGACAATGTGGAGAGAAGGCTAACGACCAGGATGATGATAGGCTGAGGAATCTGGCCTCCATTCTGCCAGGCGTGGGAGCCACTGATGATTTCATAGAAGTGAAAGGGAATCACAGAAGGACACCAGGTCATACATCTGTGTGCAGGACAAAACTAACACAGCAAGGAGAAACCAGAAGCCAGGCAGTCAGTTAGAGTGGATACTGCAGTGGTCCAAGCACTAGGGAATGAGCACTTGAATGAGGATGACAGCAAGTCACATGGAGGGAAGTGGAATGGCGCTGCCAGGGAGGGCTCAACAGCGGTTGGGGACTGACGAGCTGGACATGTCAAGGGAGGCTGCGGAAAGACAGACAGGACAGGAGGTTTGGGACCCAGGTGACAGGTGACTAATGGTATCAAATATGCCACTCAGCTACACTGAATGGACATGTTGGAAAAAAGAAGTGTACATCAGCCAGTCGTGCATGCTTTCTGGTTACAACACAAACACCACGATCAGTTGCAAAACAGCAACTCATTTTGCAATAGCAGCTCCTGGCCAATTCGCTTATGAGTCTGGAACGAGGATGGGGGTGGATTCAAGGACCACCCCCTCAAGGGGGTGAGAGGACCAGGGTTGCAGGACCTTGTGAGGTTAGTTCTGGGGCATCTGGAAGGCACGGCCACCGTGCTGCCCCCACAGCAGCTCTGCTAGCCTGTAGTCCCAGATGCATCTCATTGAAAGGAAAGAGGGATGGATGGCCGACACATTTTCTGAAGTGGCATTTTCAATGTCCCAAGTCCTGCTATCTTATTTATAAGTGGCACTTTACAAAATAGAAGGGAAAGAGGAAAAAAAAAAAAAAAGAGGGGGAAGGAAGAAAGATCTCCTAGAATCTCAAGCACGTGAGGGGCGCTGATCTCGACTCTGCGATTTCAGCTTGTCTAAGACACGGGGTGCAGAGCCTCCTTGAAATCCACCTGAAATGAATTAGCCCGAAGTAAAAGTAGGTGTTTATCTCAAGTCATTGCCTCAAATAGCTGCCTACCTGTTGGAAGAAGGGTCTGATCGATGCAAACCAGAGCAGCCGAGCACGAGCTGTTACACAGCGGTTAATATTGATCAGAGCTAGAGGCTGCCGATAGGAATGCGGAGGGAACTGACGGGCGGAGGAGAGGGAAGGAGGAAACAGCCTTCGCTGGTGGCAGCTGTCCAGAGGAAAGCCGATAAAAAGTCAATTCCACTTAACTGAATGGCTGCTAACTAAATATTTTGGGGGCCAGAGCCTTCCCTGGTAGCAGCTGGAGCATCTCTGTTCCGGAACTGAGACATCAGAGTCGACAGGTGAGATCACTGGGCCCTGGTGACGGATGGAGGGCAAGGGAAGCCCCCGGATGCAGGCGTGCGTGGCTTTGGCTGAGCCATTGGAGGACAACCCCTGACCAGGGAGCGCTGTTGTGGGCAGGCAAGGGACAAGGCCAGCATGGAAATTGTGAAGTGGTTGCTGATTAATTAGTGCATTAGAAACCTTGATGCTTTCCCTGGAACTTAAGTAAGGACTATTGCAACTGCTGCCGGGGAAGCTGAAGGATGGCGGGGTCCTATCACAGAGAGATGCTGAGCAGTGTCCTGTGGAATAGTTAAGAGCTGGGCGCGGGGCTGCAATTCCAGCAACTTTGGGAAGCTGAGGTGGGAGGATTGCTTGAGCCTGGGAGTTTGAGGCTACCGTGAGCCATGATTGTGCCACTGCACTCCAGCCAGGGTGATACATAGCAATACCCTGTCTCCCAAAAAAATAAAATAAGGCTCCGAGCCTGTAGCTCAGCGGCTAGGGCGCTGGCCACATACACTGGAGCTGGCAGGTTCGAATCCAGCCTGGGCCTGCCAAACAATGACAACTACAACCCATTGAGGCGTTGTGGCGGGCACCTGTAGTCCCAGCTACTAGGGAGGCTGAGGGAAGAGAATCGCTTGAGCCTATGAGTTTGAGGTTGCTGTGAGCTGTGATGGCACAGCACTCTACCCAGGGCGACAGCTTGAGGCTCTGTCTCAAAAACAAAAAATAAAAAAAAATATAAAAACAGAGTAAACAGACTGGCTTGGGGGCTATGATGTTCACTGATAACCTCTTTTCCTGAAGCAAGATGCACTTAGAAGGATTGTAATTTTTTTTGAGACAGAGTCTCACTTTGTCACCCGGGGTAGAGTGCCTTGGTGTCAAAGCTTACAGCAACTTCAAACTCTTACGCTCAAAGCAATTTTCTTGCCTCAGCCTTCTCGGAATACAGGTGCCCACCACAACACCTGGCTATTTTTAGAGACAGGGACTCACTCTTACTCAGGGTAGTCTCAAACTCCTGAGCTCATTCAATCCACCCATGTTGGCCTCCCAGAGTGCTAGGATTACAGGCATGAGCCACCATGCCCAGCCTTGTCATTCTTTATCTTTAAGCGGGTATGACCATGTAACTTGTTTTGCCTGATGAAATATAAGAAATATAAGAATAAAGGGGATGTATGTCCCTTTTGGATAGAAGCACTTAATTGCTGGTATACAACTCTTCTGCTCTTTGCTTGCCACTGTTAATCCCAGGCAATTATGTCAATTATGACTGAGAGCAAAACCATCTGGAATGGTAAGCTAACCTGGCTAACACCTGGATAATTTTCAGAATTGCAATGGAATTTTTTACTGTGTCACACTACTGAATTTGGAGCTTGTCTGTTACCAAGCATAACTAAATGTTTTCTGACTGATACAATTTTAGAATCTTGTTCCTACCAGTTGCTAGTAGCTGGATGATTTGGCCCATTGCTTAATTCATCCAAATCTTGGTTTATCTAAAAGACACAAAACAGCAATAGCAACAATTAAAATTACCAGGTGCTGATGCTTGTAAGGTGCAGGCATGGAAAAGGCCTGTATATATTAACTTGTGTAATTCTCAAAGTAACCTTGTAAAAAAATCTATTCTTATCCTCATTTTATGAAGGTGGAACCCAGAGCTCAGAGAGGTTGCAAGAATTCCCCGTGGTCACACGGTTTAAAAACCAGTTAGAGAAACTCCAAGCACTTTGTTTTCTTTTTTTAAAAAATCATTAATTTATAAAGTTATGGATACATAATAGTTGTTCCAGAGCACTTTTTAAAACCATTTTCCTATACTTTTAGTTCAGGTGCTTAATAAATAACATTTAGTTTAAGGTTGGAGATAAATTCAGTGATTCTGAATTCTACATGGGAGGAGAAGAAAATAGTGTTGCTAATATTTCTCTTGACGTTTTATACCCCCTACTCCCTTACAAGCTTTTGTAGGGTTTTAACTTGTCTGGAATGACATTCTCCACTTGTTCCCCAAATCCTCGTTGTTTTTAAAGTGTCAGATCAATTCCCCACTCATTCGTGATACAAACAAGGGAATTCCTTATCATTGGAAGAGGCTTTCAGAGAAAATTATTCATAGTTGTTTCTCATCTATGAGAGAGGTTAACAACACTCACCTATCTGTAGATTGAGTAATAGTTTTCATTTAAAAAAAATAACTTTACTAGGTTCTAGACATCATGCTATGTGATTATATTTAAATATAAATCTTCATAGGAATCCTATATTATATCCATTTCACAGATGAGGAAACCAAGGCTTAGAGAATTTTGATACTTTTTCAGAGGTTACCCAGCTAGAATGAAGGAAGCTGGTTCAAGGTACGACTCCAAAGTCTCTCCTCTTGTCTATTACATTCTAGTACCTCCCTCCCACTTGTGGAATTAACATTAAATAGCAAAAACAGAGATTTTCTTGGAAGACAGCACCTGGCACATAATAGCACTTCAATAAATAACAATGCATATTTATTTATTCATAAATATTTACTGAGCATCTACCATTCAAGAGGTCTTGTAGTCTACATGGTTTCTAAAGGAACTCTTCAAGGAAGTGGGAAAACAAATGCATAAGAAATCACATCTCATCCTCACTGCCGTTCAGGGCATCCCTGGCCTGGCTGCACTACTGGCCCAGGGTGTGGGAACAGCAGCTCTCACCATGCTGGGCTTCCCAGGAGAGCCTCAGCTCTCCTAAAAATCACCATCAGCTATACCTTGGCCTGTGGGGGATTGGGGCAGCTGGGAAATTTCCTCTGCGTGAAAGGAACTCTTGGAGAGTGGAGACCATTCATGATTGCATGGATTGTGATGGTGACATGAGCTATTCCATGTTCAAAGCTGGTATTTGAACCCAGGACCGAGCTTGTGGCCTCTGCACCTATCTTGAGGCCCTATTCCATGGGCTTAGGTGTGGGAAGAAAGGATGGAGGCTGAAAACTCTTTGACTGTAGTTGGGATTTACCTAGATAAGCAGATTCCACCCAGCCCCTGGAGGAGGAGGAAGAGTTCTCAGGTCCTATCAGCTGAACCCCTAGGAGGTTGCCTGGAAGAGGGGGCCTTACACAGACCAAATATCTACTCACTTTGGACTGGGCATTGTGCTAGGGATCTCCTGATACCTTCTGTGTGCCCCTTCCAAGTAGATGCCGTTGACCTGAGATGACCGGTGAAGGAATGAGCCTCGAAGAGCTTAATTTACAGCTCGTGTACTTCCCTATTTTCTGAGCCCTTGTGAGACCATATCACAATTTTGCTGAGTACCAGGCCTTCTAAGTACCTTAAATAAAGGTTCACCTTTGCTCTCTGCCTGTCCAGCGCTACTTGCTTGAGAAACGAATTCCATTTATTGGTATGTCAAGGTATTGGGGTGTGTGCACGTGCGTGGGTGTCTGTGAGTGTGTGCGCACGTACCCTCTCGTCAAGCTCAGACTCCTCCAAGCCACTACTCTGGGTACGCACCAAGGGGAGTGTCCTCAGGCTATTTTGAGTTTCTGTACTTAACGCTTAGCAACTTTAATAAACTTCATTCCTTTAGGTAGTAGATTTAATATTTTAAGTATGGTTTTAATTACCATCCGCCTCATGTTTTATGCAAACCCAGGAAAAGGGGGAAAACATCTTACCCACGACCCCTGCCAGCGAGTCCACTCTTTGTGAGAACGAAGGCCAGAATTCCAGAACATAGAGGCTAGAGCCCTCCCGAAATTGTTTCTTAGGGCACGGACACACAATGCTTAAATCATTTGGAATTTCACTGGGTCCTATTATCCTGGCACAGACTGTAAACATTTATCTTTGGGCTTTCCCAGAAATGTGTCTTATGGAAGGGATTAGCTATTTGCGCATGCGAAGCTCTGAAGGTGAGCTCCTCTAGCTTAACCCACATAATTAAAGTGGAAAATATTTTAGTGGATGGGGAGAAAAACATTAGTGAAAATACCATGTTTGGGAAGAGAGCTGTGTTCCAATAGTCTCAAGAGATGGCTCTGTGCTCTTAGGCACTTGGTTATATCCCATTTTGCTGTGCGTTCCACTTCTGTTGTCTTTTTGGGCTTTACAGACAATGCTGGGGTCCCTGGCACCATAAACTCTTTCCTGGGAGAGTTGTCAATGCTCAGCTCGGCATTGAGACAATAGGCTGCTTGAGGGCAGGGAGCCTGACATTGCCAGGGAGCCAGTGGTTGCTTTTACGGGCTCATCTTTACACATGACATTCATTAACTTTTTAATGCAATGTGTTTAAAGAAGAAAATAGCTAATAAAAACAAAAACAATGGCTCAGATAAATCCTGTTAGTAGAAAACAAAACCAATTTGTAGAGCCGGGTTTGAAATTTCCAACACAGTAAAGTACAACATGAGAAGGAAAAATTCCTCCCATCCTCACCCTGGCTTTGTCTTTCTCTACAAAATCTATTACCCTGAACATGTTCTTGTGATTCCTTCCCTCAATTTAAAAATATCTATTCATAATAAAATTGCAGTGGCACAAAGAAATCCTCATTTTTTTTTTGGGACTGTCTGTGGTCTCTGCTATAATTCCTGATGCTGGACCACTGTGGAATCAGAACTTGCCACGTAAGCATGGTATGTTGAAGCTATTTCTTTGCTTTAAAGATGTTCTTAGTTAAAAATGTATATGGCAAAGGGTAATATTAGACCTTTGTCATCCACCCTCGATAACTGCAGCTTTGTCCTTGAGCTAAGTGTGTTGGTTCAGGAATCAGACCCCCTGAGGCCCAAACCCAGATTCTACCCCTTGCTGGGTCTTATTAACCACCCTGGGACTCAGTTTTTCCATCTGTGAAGTGGGGTGATGACAGCACCGGCTTCCTAGGCTTGTTATGAAAATTCAATAAAAGAAAACAAAAAAAGTACAGAGAGCAGGCATTACATAGCAGGTATTGAAAAATGTTAGCTCTTGTACCTGGTATATATAATTAATACCTAAACATACATGATTTGTATTCTTGAGCCTCAGTCTGTTGCCCTGGGTAGAGTGCTGGGGTGTCATAGCTCAAACTCCTAAATATACATAATTTTTAAAAACAACTGCCCTTTTGGCATGCTTCCTAAATGCCACATATGGTCCCAAGTGCTTTACGCACATGACTCATACATCTTCCATACAGCCTGAAGAAGCAGGTTCTTGCAAAAATCCATTTTAACAGAGGAGGAAACTCAAAAGCCTAATGTCAGTAGCCCACGGTCATGCAGCAAGGCGTCAAGGGCAAGCTGGGCTCTGAGGGCACATCTGGCCGGTTCTCTCTCCTGGGCCAGCTAAGACGGGGTCGTTTCCAGGGAGACCCACAGATGTTAGTCACAGCGTAGGAGCAGGAGAGGCAGGAGAGGGATGCCCGGAGCACACAGGGAAGGCATCAGAGGAGCTCGGCCCACAGTGTGATTGTGCCCAGGGCCAGCACAAGATCCGACCTGCTTTGGGCTCTCTCACGTTGTCTGGAGCAGGGCGTTGCTAAAAGCCACAGAATCTCCGTCCTAGAACGCAGTACTGTATTCTCATTCTACCACGAGCTCCATGACCTTGGCAATACCTATCATTTCCCCAGCAAGTTTCCTCTTCTGTACAAGGGGGGCCATAAGTCTTGGCTCACCTGCCTTGTGGATACAGGTGTCTGGGGATGCTGAAGTGCTCAGGTAACTAGAAAAC
>CAUYRH010089610.1:0-11239 GCA_963574655.1 Perodicticus potto
CCGCCAGACAACAATGATAGCTGCAACCAAAAAATGGCCGGGCGTTGTGGCGGGCGCCTGTGGTCCCAGCTACTTGGGAGGCAGAGGCAGGAGACTCGCTTGAGCCCAGGAATTGGAGGTTGCTGTGAGCTGTGATGCCACGGCACTATACCCAGGGTGACACCTTGAGGCTCTGTCTAAAAAAAAAAAAAAAAAAAAAAAAAGATGCAGTAGAAAGTATCAAAAATGGGTTAGATCGGGTGGTGCCTATGGCTCAGTTGGTGGGGCGCCGGCCCCATATACTGAGGGTGGCGGGTTCAAACTCGGCCCCGGCCAAACTGCAACAGAAAGAAAAAAATAGCCAGGCGTTGTGGCGGGCGCCTGTAGTCCCAGCTACTCGGGAGGCTGAGGCAAGAGAATCACCGAAGCCCAGGAGTTGGAGGTTGCTGTGAGCTGTGTGATGCCACAACACTCTACCGAGGGTGATAAAATGAGACTGTCTCCACAAAAAAAAAAAAAAATGGGTTAGATCAATTATAGCCCAGAAAGAAGGAACGACGAGGAGGGGGAGGGGAAGGGAGGGGGGTAGACAGATGGCAGGAGGGTAATCGATGGGACCTCACCTACTGTGCATATTGCAAGGGTACATATCAAATATATTAATAGTAGAGTATAAATGTCTAAACACAACAATTAAATAAGTGAGGTGAACACTATGTTAACCAGTTTGATGTAAATATTCCAAATGTTATATAAAATCAGCACATTGTACCCCATAAATGCAGTAATGTACACAGTTATGATCTATTAAAAGAAATAGGTTAGATCATGGAGAACAAAGAACCTCAGAGATAGAGGATAAAGTTTTCAGGTTAATCCCAGGTAGTTAAAGAGGAAGAAAAGAAGAGAGAGAAAGCAGGACAGGTGCTTAGAGAACTATGACACTCCATGAAGTGTTCAAACATATGGATAATAGGGATTCCTGAAAGGGAAGAGGATTGTCCCAAAGGAATGGAAGCCCTACTGGAGAACATCATAAAGGAAAACTTCCCAAGTTTTGCTAAGACCACACACTGCTTTCGTATGGATATCAAATCCCAGGTCATCTCAACTTAAACAGAGCCCCTCCAAGACACATTGTAATGAACCCGTCCAAAGTAAAGATGAAAGAAAAAATTCTGCAAGCAGTCAGGAATAAGCACCAACTGACCTACAGAGGCAAAACCATTAAAATGACAGTAGACTTTTGTTTTTGAGACAGAGTCTTACTATGACGACCTCTGTAGAGTGTTGTGGCATCACAGCTCACAGCAAACTTAAACTCTTGGGCTTAAGCGATTCTCTTGCCTCAACTTCCTAAGTAGCTGGACTATAGGTGCCGCCACAACACCCAGCTATATTTTGGTTGCAGTTTTCATTGTTGTTTAGTTGCCCCTGGCCATGTTCGAACCCACCAGCCTGGGTGGTATGTGGCCGGCACCATAACCACTGAGCTATGGGCATGCCTTCTTTTTTATTTATTTATTTTTTTGCACTTTTTGGCCAGGGCTGGGTTTGAACCCACCACTTCCAATATGTGGGGCCAGCGCCCTACTCCTTTGAGCCACCAGTGCCACCCTTCTTTTTTTCTTTTGAGACAGAGTCTCACTTTGTCACCCTTGGTAGAGTGCCATGGCCTCATAGCTCACAGCAACCTCAAACTCTTGATCTCAAGCAGTTCTCTTGCTTCAGCCTTCCAGATAGCTGGGACTACAGGCACCCACCACAATGCCCAGCTATTTTTAGAGACGAGGTCATGCACTTGCTCAGACTTAAACCTGTGAGCTCAGGCAATCCACCTACCTTGGCCTCTCAGAGTGCTAACATTATAATACAGGTGTGAGCCACCACACCCAGCCAGAATGACAGCAGACTTTTCAACTGAAACCTTCCAAGCCAGAAGAGCATGGTCCACCCTCAACATTTTTTTTTTGAAACAGAGTCTTAAGCTGTTGCCCTCGGTAGAATGCTGTGGTGTCACAGCTCACAGCAACCTCAAACTCTTAGGCTTAAGTGATTCTCTTACCTCAGCCTCGTAAGTAGCTGGGACTACAGGCACCTACCACAATGCCTGGCTATTTTTTGGTTGTAGTTGACATGTTGTTTGGCAGCCCTGGGCTGGATTCAAACTCGCCAGGTCCAGCATATGTGGCTGGTGCCCTAGCCCCTGAACTACAGGCACTGAGCCCCTTCAACCATCTTAAACCAAATAATTTTCAGCCCAGAATTCTGTATCCTGATAAACCAAGCTTCAAAATTAATAGTGAAATCAAATCTTTTGTAGATATATAAGCACTGAGGAAATTGACCACAAGACCAGCTCTACAGAAAATACTTAGACCTGTTCTCAACACTGACCATCACAATGGACCACCAGCAAAATAAGCACGCAAAAGCTAAAGGTCAAAACTTAGCTTCCACAATGGTGCAAAGATAAAACTACACAACAGACTTTCATAAAATAAGATAAGTAGAACTCCACCACACTTACCAATTCTCTCAATAAAGGTCAGTAGACTCAATTCATCACCAAAAAGGCAGAGGCTGACTGATTGGATAAAAAAAAGCACAAGCCAGCTCAGTGCCTGTAGCTCAGCGGCTAGGGCGCTGGCCACATACACCGGGGCTGGCAGGTTCAACCCAGCCCAGGCCTACCAAATAACAATGACAACTACAACCAAAAACTAGCCGGGCATTGTGGTGGGTGCCTGTAATCCCAGCTACGTGGGAGGCTGAGGCAAGAGAATCACTTAAGCCCAAGAGTTTGAGGTTGCTGTGAGCTGTGACACCATAGCACTCTACCCAGGGTGACATAGTGAGATTTTGTCTCACACACAAAAAAGCACAAGCCTTCCATATGCTGTCTCCAGGAGAGACACCTAGACTTGAAGGGCAAATCAAGGCTCAGGTTTAAGGGATGAAACAGTATTTCAAACAAATGGAAATCAGAAGAATGGAGGACTTGCAATCTTATTTTCAGATACAAGCAGATTTAAAGCAACTAAACTTAAGAAAGACAAAGATGGAGCCTGGGCAGAGTGCCTCACCCCTATAATCCTAGCACTCTGGGAGGCCGAGGTGGGTGGAGTACCTGAGCGCACAGTTCAAGACCAGCCGGAGAAAGAGCAATTTCTAAAAATAGCTGGGCATTGTGTGGGCACTTATTAGTCCCAGCTACTTGGGAGGCTGAGGCAAGAGAATCACTTGAGCCCAAGAGTTTGAGGTTGCTATAAGCTAGGATGTGGTGGCCCTCTACAGAGGGAGACAAAGTGAGACTCTGTCTCTAAAAAAACAAAAGAAAGGGTGGCACCTGTAGCTCAGTGAGTAGGGTGCCAGCCCCATATATGGAGGGTGGCAGGTTCAAACCCGGCCCCAGCCAAACTGCAACAAAAAAATATCTGGGTGTTGTGGCAGGCGCCTGTAGTCCCAGCTATTTGGGAGGCTGAGGCAAGAGAATCGCCTAAGCCCAAGAGCTGGAGGTTGCTGTGAGGTGTGTGACACCATGGCAGTCTACCGAGGGCAACAAAGTGAGACTCTGTCTCTCTCAAAAAAAAAAAAAAAAAAGGCAGCGCCTGTGGTTCAGTGAGTAGGTGCCAGCTCCATATGCTGAAGGTGGCGGGTTCAAGCCCGGCCTCGGCCAAACTGCAAAACAGAAAAATAGCGGGGAGTTGTGGTGGGTGCCTGTAGTCCCAGCTACTCGGGAGGCTGAGGCAAGAGAATCGCCTAAGCCCAGGAGTTGGAGGTTGCCGTGAGCTGTGTGACGTCACAGCACTCTACCCACTCTACCGAGGACGATAAAGTGAGACTCTGTCTCTACAAAAAAAAAAGAGAGAAAAAGACAAAAATGGGGGTGGCGCCTGTGGCTCAGTGAGTAGGGTGCCGGACCCATATGCCAGATGTGGCGGGTTCAAACCCAGCCCTGGCCAAAAACTGCAAAAAAAAAAAAAGAAAGACAAAGATGGCCACTTTATACTGCTTAAAGGAACAACACAACAAGAAGACATTTCAATTTTTTTTTCTTTTTTTTTTTTTTTGTAGAGACAGAGTCTCACTTTATCACCCTCGGTAGAATGCCATGGCGTCACACAGCTCACAGCAATCTCCAACTCCTGGGCTTATGTGGGTCTCTTGCCTCAGCCTCCCGAGGAGCTGGAACTACAGGCGCCCACCACAACGCCCGGCTATTTTTCTGTTTTGCAGTCCATCGCTTCTCGGCCTTTTGGCTAAGATCAAGTGTTTTGCAGTCCAGCCGAGGCCAGGCTTGAACCCGCCACCTTCAGTATATGGGGCCAGCGCCCTACTCGATGAGCCACAGGCGCCTCCCGAAGACATTTCAATTTTAAATATTTATGTGCCCAACTTAAATGTTCCCAGATTTATGAAACAGACTGTGATATTGCTGTGAGCTATGATGCCACTGAACTCTCGTGTGGGTGAAAAAGTGAGACTCTTTCTCAAAAAAAAAAAAAAAAATTGAGGGGCAGCACCTGTGGCTCAGTGAGTAGGGCGCCGGCCACAGACACTGAGGCTGGCGGGTTTGAACCCGGTCCTGGCCAGCTGAAACAGCAGTGACAACTCCAACAATAAATAGCCAGGATTGTGGCGGGCGCCTGTAGTCTCAGCTACTCCGGAGGCTGAGGCAAGAAAATCACCTAAGCCCAGGAGTTGGAGGTTGCTATGAGCTGTGATGCCATAGCACTCTACTGAAGGTGACAAAGGAAGACTCTGTCTCAAAAAAAAAAGAAAAATATTGAGCAGGAAGGAATCTTCCTTAATAAGTTCTACGAAGCAAACATCACCCTGATACCAAAACCGGGAAAAGACCCAACTAAAAAGGAGAATTTCATGGCTAGGCGCCCATTGCTCGATGGTTAGGGCTCCGCACACATGCACTAGGGCTGGTGGGTTTGAACCTGGCCCTCGGCCTGCTAAACAACAACAACAAAAAAGAAAGCCGGGTGCTGTGGCAGGTACCTGTAGTCTCAGGTACTAGGGAGGCTGAGGGAAGAGAATTGCTTACACTCAAGAGTTTGAAGTTACTGTGAGCTATGGTATCACTGCACTCTACAGAAGGCAACAAAGTGAGACTCTGTGTCAATAGAAAAATTAAAAATAGGCTCAGCACCTGTGGCTCAAGCGGCTAAGGTGCCAGCCACATACACCTGAGCTGGCTGGTTCGAATCCAGCATGGGCCCACCAAACAACAACGACAGCTGCAACCAAAAAATAGCCGGGCATTGTGGTGGGTGCCTATAGTCCCAGCTACTTGGGAGGCAGAGGCAGGAGAATCACTTGAGCCCAGAAGTTGGAGGTTGCTGTGAGCTGTGGTGCCATGGCATTCTACCCAGGGTGAAAGCTTGAGGCTCCATCTCAGAAAAAATAAAAAAATAGGACGGCGCCTGTGGCTCAAAGGAGTAAGTAGGGCGCTGGCCCATATGCCGGAGGTGACAGGTTCAAACCCAGCCCCGGCCAAAAACTTCAAAAAATAGAAATAATAAATAAAAATAAATAAAAAGTAGAATTAAGCACCAATTTCACTAATGAATATAGATGCAAAAATTCTCAATAAAGGCTCGGCGCCTGTGGCTCAAGCAGCTAAGGCGCCAGCCACGTACACCTGAGCTGGCAGGTTTGAATCCAACCCAGCCCGCCAAACAACAATGATGGCTACAACCAAAAAAAAAAACAGCCAGATGCTGTGGAGGGCGACTGTAGTCCAGCTACTTGGGAGGCGGAGGCAAGAGACTCGCTTGAGCCCAGGAATTGGAGGTTGCTGTGAGCTGTGATGCCACAGCACTCTATCCAGGGTGACAGCTTGAGGCTCTGTCTTAAAAAAAAAAAATTCTTAATAAAATCCTAGCCAATAGGTTACAACTACATATTAAAAAAATCATTTATCACGATCAAGTAGGTTTCAAAATCTAAATCAGTCCACCTAAACTACTCAAGGTAGACATCTTTAGGGTAGGGGCTAAATTTACAAAACAGTAAGAATGGGAGACAGGGCTTAGTGCCTGTAGCTCAGCGGCTAGGGCGCTGCCACATACTGGGGCTGTCAGGTTGGAACCCAGCTCAGGTCTGCCAAACAACAATGACAACTACAACAAAAAAAATAGCTGGGTGTTGTGGCATGTGCCTGTGGTCCCAGCTCTTTGGGAGGCTGAGGCAAGAGAATCGCTTAAGCCCAAAAGTTTGAGGTTGCAATGAGCTGTGATACCACAGCACCCTACCAAGGGTGACATAGTGAGACTCTGTCTCAAAAAAAAAAAAAAAAGAATGGGAGCCAGGGGGTGAAGGTCAGACAGGATCTAAACAGACCAGCCGTGTCATGTCTGCCCTAGACCGACAGACTCCATGTTATTCTCACTATATGTGCTTTTGGTTCCTCCACAAGTGAACCATAGAATTGCCATATGACTCAGCAATTCTACTCCTAGGTATGTATCCAAAGGAATTCAAAGCAGGTGTTCAAACAAAAACTTGCACATGAATGGTCACAGCAGCACTATTCATAACAGCCAAAATGTCCATCAGCAGGGGAATGGCTGAACAAACTGTAGCCTATCTGAACAATGGAATATTATTCAGCCTTAAAGGTGGATAAAGTACTGATACATGATACAGTGGAGATGAACCTTGAAAACCTTTTGCCTTAGTGAAAGAAGTCAGACACACAAGGCCACGTATTGTATGATTCTATTAAAAGGAAATGCTAGAGAATAGATAAATTCATAAAAACAGAAAGCTGGGGCTTGGTCCCCGTAGTTCAGTGAGTAGGGCACTGACCACATACACCGAAGCTGGCGGGTTTGAGCCTGGCCCGGGCCTGCTAAACAACAATGATAACTGCAACCAAAAAATAGCCGGGTGTTGTGGTGGGCGCCTGTAGTCTCAGCTACTTGGGAGGCAAAGGGAAGAGAATCACTTAAGCCCAAGAGTTTGAGGTTGCTGTTAGCTGTGATGCCACAGTACTCCATCGAGGGCAACATATGAGACTCTGTCTCAAAAAAAAAAAAAAAAAGCAGAGGGTGGAGTCTGTGGCTCAGCGAGTAGGGCGCCAGCCCCATATACCGAGGGTGGCGGGTTCGAACCCAGCCCCAGCCAAACTGCAACAAAGAAATAGCTGGGTGTTGTGGCAGGCGCCTGTAGTCTCAGCTACTCGGGAGGCTGAGGCAAGAGAATCGCTTAAGCCCAAGAGCTGGAGGTTGCTGTGAGCTGTGATGCCACAGCTCTCTAACGAGGGCAACAAAGTGAAACTCTGTCTCTAAAAAAAAAAAAAAAACAAAAAGAAAAAAACAAAAAGCTGGTTGGTGGTTCCCAGGGTTGGCTAAGGGTTGGGAGAAATGAGGAATGACTCCTTAACAGCTGTGGAGGTTCCTTTTGGGGTGATGGAGATGTTTTGGAAATAGAGGTAGTGGTTGCACGACATTGTAAGTACACTAAAAAATGGTTAATTTTCTAGCTACTCAGGAGGTTAAGGTAGGAGGATCACTTGAGCCCAGAAATTAGAGGCTGCTGTGAGCTATGAGTGGAACACTGCACTCCAGCCTGGGTCACCCAGTGAGACCCTGTCTCTAAGAGGAATTGTTGTTTTGGGGGGGAGGGGTTTGAGATGGAGTCTCACTATGTCACCCTTCGTAGAGTGCTGTGGCATCACAGCTCACAACAACCTCAAACTCTTGGACTTAAGCAATTCTCTTGCTTCAGCCTCCCCAGTAGCTGGGACTACAGGCACCTGCCACAACACCTGGCTATTTGTTGTTGTTGTTGTTCCAGTTGTAATTTCACCTGGCCCGGGCCGAGTTTGAACGCACCAGCCTCAGTACACGTACCCGGCACCCCACTCACTGAGTTACAGGCACCACCAGTTTTTCCATTTTTTAGAAAGGAGTCTCGCTTTTGCTCAGGCTGGTCTCGAACTCGTGAGCTCACGCAATCTATCAGCCTCTACCTCTGAGAGTGTTAGGATTACAGTCGTGAGCCACCTTACCCAGCCTTTTATTTTTTTTTAAGAGACAGAGTCTTGGGTGGCACCTGTGGCTCATCGAGTAGGGTGCCGGCCCCATATACTGAAGGTGGCGGATTCAAACCCGGCCTCGGAGAACTGCAAAACAGAAAAATAGCTGGGCACGAGCGCCTGTAGTCCCAGCTACTCGGGAGGCTCAGGCAAGAGAATCGCCTAAGCCCAGGAGCTGGAGGTTGCTGTGAGCTGTGTGATGCCACGGCACTCTACTGAGGGCGATAAAGTGAGACTCTGTCTCTACAAAAAAAAAAGAGAGAGTCTTGGTGGCACCTGTGGCTCAAGGAGTAGGGCACCGGCCACATATACCAGAGGTGGCAGGTTCAAGCCTGGCCCTGGCCAAAATCTGCCAAAAAAAGAGAGAGAGAGAGTCTCACTTTATTGCCCTCTGTAGAGTGTTGTAGCATCACAGCTCACAGCAACCTCCAACTCCTGAGCTTAGGTGATTCTCCTGCCTCAGCCTCTGGAGTAGCTGGGACTACAGGCACCCACCACAATGCCCAGTTATTTTTTTGTTGCAGTTTGGCTCAGGCCAGGCTCAAACCCACCACCCTTGGTATATGGGGCTGGCAACCCTACCCACTGAGCCACAATCACTGCCCATTTTTTTTTTTTTTTAAGACAGTCTCTGCTTGGCGCCTGTGCCTCAAGCGGCTAAGGCGCCAGCCACATACATCTGAGCTGGCTGGTTCGAATCCAGCCCGGGTCCACCAAACAGCAATGACAGCTGCAACCAAAAAATAGCTGAGTATTGTGGCAGGTGCCTGAAGTCCCAGCTACTTGGAAGGTGGAGGCAGGAGAATCACCTAAGCTCAGGTGTTGGAGGTTGCTGTGCGCTGTGATGCATGGCACTCTACCCAGGGCGACAGCTTGAGGCTCTGTCTCAAAAAAAAAAAAAAAAAAGACAGAGTCTCACTTTGTTGCCCTCTGTAGGTAAAGCGATTCTCTTGCCTAGCCTCCTGAGTAGCTGGGACTACAGGCGCCCACCACAACACCCGGTTAATTTTTAGAGAGGAGGCCTTGAGCTGACTCAGACTGGTTTCAAACCTGTGAGCTCAGGCAATCCACCTGCCTAGGCAATAGCTGGGTGTTGTGGTGGGCGCCTGTAGTCTGGCTACCCCGGAGGCTGAGGCAAGAGAATCGCTTAAGCCAGGGAGTTGGAGGTTGCTGTGAGCTGTGACGCCAAGGCACTCTACCCAGGGCAATAGCTTGAGGCTTTGTCTCAAAAAAAAACAAAGAAGGAAGGAAGGAGGGAGGGCAGGAGGAAAGAAGGAAGGAAGGAAGGGAAAGAAAGAAATTGACAAAACATTCCAAGTTGCCAAAGCCCTTTAGGAAATGGTTGCAATGTTTACAGCCATACCACCCTGAACACCAGATCTGTCTGATCTCAGAAGCTAAGCAGGATTGGGCCTAGTTAGTACTCAGATGAGAGGAAATGGTTGCAAGGAGTAGGTGATATGCTGTGATCAGGTGGTCCTTGACTAGGATGTTGGTCATGGTGTAGGAGGCCAGGCATGAACCCAGGTACCAAAGGGTGGTGGCTGTACTCAGGCATTGACCATGCAGGTGGCAAGAGAGTTTGGATTTCTGTGATGTTCAGGAAGAAGTATGGGATGACCTCAGTAGCCAGCACAGACCAGACATGGAGATGAGAGGATGAGGTGTCTTTCATGAGGACAGGGTCACTAATAGGTTGGGGGATGGTGAAGGGATAGCCTCTTTCAGAAGGACAGGGGCACTAATCAGTTGGGGGATGGTCAAGGGATAGCCCCTCAGGACACATGTGAAAGACTCTAGCCCAGAGATATGTCACATGCATCACAACTACATCACACACGGTCCCAAGGTCAAAGTTCCCACCACCTGCCCAGACCCTTACGGAGTTTCAGAAGTGCTGTCCACTTTAAAACAGTTAGAGAGTGCTTCTTGGAATTCTGGGGTCTTCATACCTGTCTCCTCCCAGGTCCTTGATAGGAACTGGTAGGCTCTGCCTCTATCCTCTTCCCTTATATTGCCCCTGTCCTCTGCCCCCCGCCTTGCCCCATCACTCCCACTCCCACCCTGCTTGCCAGCCTGGACTCTTACCCTGACCTGCCCTTCTGGATTGGGAATATTAGCCCCTTGGAGGAAACCTCGAGCCTGATACAAAAGTCCCTCCAGAACCCCAACTGCCCCCAGTGCTGGCCCATGCTGCTCTGTGGACATTGGCTGGTCCTTTATCCACAGTACCCAAAGGTGACACCACATGTTCTGCCCCTTCTGTGTGCCTGGCATCCCGAAGGGTCTCCTCTAATCCTCACAGTTGTTATCCCATTTTACAGCTAAGGGAAGTAAAACCCCGGTTAGCATTCTGGGAAGCAAAGTGGGTGGATTGCCTGAGCTCACAGGTTCAAGATCAGCCTGAGCAGAGCAAGAGCCCATCTCTTTCTTTTTTTCTTTTTTTTTTTTTTTTGCAGTTTTTGGCCAGGGCCAGGTTTGAAACCACCACCTCTGGTATATGGGGCTAGTGCCCTACTCCTTTGAGCCACAGGCGCCACTTGCAAGAGCCCATCTCTAAAAGAAATAGCCGGGCATTGTAGCAGGTGCCTGTAGTCTCAGCTACTTGGGAGGCTAAGGCAAGAGGATTGCTTTGAGCCTGAGTTTGAGGCTGCTGTGATCTGTACGCCAAGGCACTCTACCCAGGTGGACAAAGTGAGACTCTGTCTAAAAAAAAAAAAAAAAAAGTAAAGCCCTGGGAGGCAAAACTTGCCTGGGAAGTAGAGATAGGAGCAAAGCCTGAAAGTGCTGTCTACATACCACTGCCAAATTTTATTAAAATCCACCACCTCGCTCAGAGACAGAAGCAACGCGGAGAAGGAAGTGACTTGAGAGCACAGCCACCACCATGAGCCTCCTCAACAAGCCCAAGAGTGAGATGACCCCAGAGGAGCTACAGAAGCAGGAGGAAGAAGAATTTAACACCGGTCCACTCTCTGTGCTCACACAGTCAAGAACAACACCCAGGTGCTTATTAATTGCCCCAATAACAAGAAACTCCTGGGCCGGGTGAAGGCTTTTGATAGGCACTGCAACATGGTCCTGGAGAATGTGAAGGAGATGTGGACTGAGGTCCCCAAAAGTGACAAGGGTAAAAAGTCCAAGCCAGTCAACAAAGACTGCTACATCTCCAAGATGTTCCTGTGTGGGACTCAGTCATTGTGG
>CAUYRH010089611.1:0-30558 GCA_963574655.1 Perodicticus potto
CGGGCTAAGGCGCCAGCCATGTACATCTGAGCTGGCGGGTTCGAATCCAGCCCGGGCCCGCCAAACAACAATGACGGCTGTGAAGAAAAAATGGCCGGGCGTTGTGGCGGGCACCTGCAGTCCCAGCTACTTGGGAGGCAGAGGCAGGAGACTCGCTTGAGCCCAGGAATTGGAGGTTGCTGTGAGCTGTGATGCTATAGCACTCTATCCAGGGCAACAGCTTAAGGCTCTGTCTCAAAAAAAAAAAAAAAAAAATAGTCTTGGCTCAGCGCCTGTGGCTCAATGGGCTAAGGCGCCATCCACGTACACCTGAGCTGGCGGGTTTGAATCCAGCCCGGGCCCGCCAAACAACAATGATGGTTGCAACCAAAAATGGAACTCTAATAAACATTTAAGAAAAAAAAAAGAGAAGAAAAAAAAAGAAAAAGAAAATAAATAAAAAATAAAAATAACTGCTGCTGTAAAACCCTGGGGGCATAGGTAACACCAGTTTGCCATGATCTTTAGAGAATGTCCCAGGGAGAAGAGAGCTATTCGGGGTGAGCTTTTGAGTCTCTGAATATCAGAATTCACAGCAGCAGATCCCCCAGCACCAGAAAACAGTAAACCCTCTTCTGACTGACATTTCAAACTACCTCACGATGGCCTGGTGTCTGCTACCAGGGCACTTCACAGTGGCCTTCCTCTCTATTTCAATATTAATGTTTTGGAGCCACAGTCATCAAATTGATTATATATAACTTGAATGAATTTATTTTTTTTTGAGACAGTCTCACTATGTCGCCCTCAGTGGAGTGCCGTGGCGTCACAGCTCACAGCAACCTCCAACTCTTGGGCTTAAGCAATTCTCTTGCCTCAGCCTCCCAAGTAGCTGGGACTACAGGTGCCCACCACAAGTCCCGGCCATTTTTTGGTTGCAGCTGTCATTGTTGTTTGGTGGGCTGGGCTGGATTTGAACTGGCCAGCTCAGGTATACGTGGCTGGCGCCTTAGCCCATTGAGCCATAGGCGCCGAGCCCAAACATAATTTCTTGAGCTATTTTAGCAAGAGGAGAACTTTCCTGTTCTCACATTTTCCTTTCTCAGCTTATGGTCCATATTATTAATGGCAGTGGTTTGATTCTTGACTTTTTTTTTTTTTTGAGAAAGAGTCTTATTATGTCATCTTGGCTAGAGTGCCATGGCATCAGCCTAGCTCACAGCAAACTCAGACTCCTGGACTCAAGCAAGCCTCTTGCCTCAGCCTCTCAAGTAGCTAGGACCACAGGCGCCCACCACATGCCCAGTTAGTTTTTCTATTTTTAGTAGAGATGGGGATCTTGCTCCTGCTCAGGCTGGTCTTGAACTCCTGAACTCAAGCAATCCACCCGTCTAGGTCTCCCAGGATTATAGGCGTGAACCACCGTGCCCAGCCTTAATTCTTGACTTCACACGTGGTTGGCACTGCAGGAAGGTTCCTGACCTCTGTGGGGATAAGAAAGGCAATTCAAGAGACGGTTCCCTGGATTCTCTCTGCACATGTAGCCCACCAGAATGTACCCCCAGCCTCTGTGCACGCAGACTCCCCCTTCACCCTGCCATGGTGCCAGGCTCCATAGCAGTGTTTTCTTATCTCTGCCTGGGGGCCTTTTTGTATCTCTTACTGACTTAATAGCATTTTTTCTTTCATTTTAAAAAGTCACCCTATTCTATCCCTTGCCTCTTACTTTCTCATTGAGGCTCTTTCAAATTCCTAATAAGAAAATCATTTCCCTCCTTCTTGACCAAGACTGGATCTGAAATCCTCAGGCATGAGTAGAACCTAACGGGCATGGTACCCACTTCCATGCAGGGGGAGCTGCTCCCTCCCACAGTAACACCGGGAGGAAGGAGGGAGAATGAGCCAAGAGGAGTGTGTTCGGGAGCTTTGAACTTTCTGCGCTGAGATCCTTCTGAATTCTGGAGTATCTCCTCATTTCCTCCAAGGCTCTTCAAAATGATTTCTGCTTTATCTTTGTTGAAGGCTCGACACTGTTTCAATAATGTATCCCTTTGCTTTCTTTTCCGTGGGTGGCATATTCCTGTTTGCCACCTCTGACTCCTGCCTCAACCCCATCTGTGCAACTGAACACACAGAATCTCCAAGTAACAGCCATAAGAAGGAAGGAAGCTCAGAGATGTATGCTGTGACGGAATGGGCCTCGCAAACGTTTGAAGCCGGGGCAAAGACTAAATGTGATACCGTTTACATGAAATGTCCAGAATAGGCAAATCTATAGAGAAATAAAACAGATTAGTAGTTTCCAGGGGCTGGGGGAAGGGATGAAAGGGGAGGAGGTGACTGCTGTCGGGCACAGGATGGGGGTGCCCATCTTTGGGGGGTGATGAAAATGTTCTAAAATCGATTGTGATGATGGTTGCACAGCCCTGCGAATTTACTAGAAACCATTGAACTCCGCACTTCGAATGGGTGAATTTATGATACATGAATTCTAACTCAGCAAAGCTGTTATACCCAGAAACTCCTTGGGTAAGGAGAAAGAAGGAAAGGAAGAAGTTGGTGGTGAGAGGAAACGAACGTGGAGACGTGGAGAAATCAGAGAAAGGGACATTTTTAAGACATAGAAAAAACTTTTCTTATAAAAATAGGGCTTTTCATCCAATTTCTAAGAAAAGTTGTTTGTAAAGTATGTTCTAGAAACTGCAAGAGCCAGCAGGAGAGGGAAAAAGAGAGAGAAAACCCCAGATCAATGCTGCAAAAGTAGGAAACAGACAGAGAGCACGGCTGGCGGTGAAGTCGCACACACCAAAGTGAACAGCCGGACACCAGGAAGCAGAGCGGAAGCCCCAGCCAGGGACGAGGACGCAGGAGAATAATTTTGAAACAAAAGTTCAATGGGGCAGGGAGTCTGCCTTCTTTCTCCTGGCTGCTGCTTTTTCTCCCCTCCACACACACCTCTGCACCCCTGCCACGCTATCAGTGTCCTAATTCCAGCCCTGAGCCACCTGCCCACCAGGGACCACAAAGTGATCTTCTGGAGAGCCCGTCTCCCCTGCTCTGATGGATAAGCAGAGGACATCGCAGCCTCAGGAACAAACACAGCAGGTTCCCAGTGGCCGCGGGGCTGGCGGGAGCTTCCACCTCTGCCAGCGCCCACTGCCTGTCCAGGGGCCTTGACAGAAGGCCCGGGAGCCGGGCACCCTTCCCGAGGCCCGCCACTGAGCAATCTGCAAGAGCAGGCGGCTTCTAGGAGCTTCCCCTTCCTCCGCCACACAGCTGGCCAGCACTTGAGACCATGAGGCAGGAATTCCCCAACACTTTTTTTCAGCTATGACATGTGGTCTGAGGCAAATCCTTTCAACGCAGGCCCCACTTCCCATTCTGCAGTCATGCAGCAACTTTTCCTTCTGGCTGGCTTAGGGAGGCAGACCTTATTGTCTCCAGTGTTAGGAACCCCTCCTCCAACTCTGAAACGTGAGCTGGGAAGCCAAAGTGTCCTCGTTTCCAAAGTCTCCAAGTCACTAAGGGAGTCCCGGGATTGGAGTTTATGTCTAAATCTCCTGATCGGGTCTTGTAAATAGATCCCACGTGGTTGTCAAGGTGACGCTCTGACAACACTTTATAAACAGCTTTGAGGAAGAGCATCAGGCTGCCAGAGGTGACAAAGTCATCTGCTAAGACTTTTTTTTTTTTTTTTTTTAAGAAACTCTAAATTGGCCAGGCATGGTGGCTCACGACTATAATCCTAGCACTCTGGGAAGCTGAGTTGGGAGGATCCCTTGAGCTCAGAAGTTCAAGACCAGCCTGAGCATGTGTGAGACCCAGACTCTACTAAAAATAGAAAAACTAGTCAGGTGGACTGGCCGGTGCCTGTAGTCCCAGCTGCTGGGGAGGCTGAGGCAAGACAATTGCTTGAGCCCAGGAGTTTGAGATTGCTCTGATGAGGCCATGACACTCTACCCAGGGCAACAGAGTGAGACTCTGTCACAAAAAATAATAATAATAAAGAAACTCTAATTGTGCAAATTTGCTGTTTAAAACTAAAAATCTGCCATGAAGCAAGGTGCCCGGGCTTTATAAAGAATTTTGAGAGTCTAGGAAGGCCCAGGGGTGTTTTATTTGCTTGGGTTTCCAGGCAGGTCTATAATGACTCATTGCCAAGAATGGTGTGACTTCACCTACCTTTGTCCAGCTATGGGCACGGCAACTCCTTTGGGGACTAACAGTGACCTACATGGCTTTGTAAATGGGATTTGCATTTCCAGAACTATACACCAATCAGACCCACTAAGACACGTGAATGACAAAAATTTTTTTAAGTAATTACCACCATCCCCCTCCTATTCCACCTACCTTCCACCAAGTTCAAGGGGTAAGTTCAAAAAAGCACAAAGGAATAATTTCCTGGAGTATGATACCACCAGAGAGCATGTATTAGGTACCTGATTGCTTATGGTTCTGTGCTAATCACTGCATAAAGAGAATTGCATAGAACTGATCTCATTCTCTCTGGGGCTGCCAAAACCTTACATGGTAAGGTAGACATCATTCACCTCGACAAACAGGTTTGGCACATGATGACAGCAGATAGGAACTTAAAACATCCCCGTGACTTCACACTGAAGCATTTATCTGGCCCGTGTGGAGCATTTTAGGGGTGGGGACACAGAAAGGACATTCCTGGCAAGAGTACCTGTTGGGTTTCCTGGGGACACCCAAGCTCAAGTGTGGATGCTCCCCGCACCCCTGAAAATGCACCCACCAGTTCCCCAGCAGGTAGAGAAGGCTACAGGGCAGCAGGGTGCAGACAGGAGGCTGGGGAGCAAACAGCCTGGCTGGAGAGGGAGGCAGCCGAGGGCAAGTGGCAAGGTGTGGCCACCAGAGAACGGAGAGGCTGAGATGACTCTACAGAGGAGACGAACTGGGACAGAGCAGTTAGTCCCAAGCTGCTCTGAGCCCCGCCCAAGCCTCTAGCCTACAGGTTCTCAGGCCTTCCCCAGAGCTGAGACAAAAGGGAGGTTCTAGAAAACCTTGTGTTTGGTGGAAGTGGGCAAATAGAGGGGCAAAAGCATTTGGACTGGAAAGCAAGGGGTGAGGTCAGGAAGGCACATTCTGCCCAGAGGAAGGGCTGACGAGTGACAGCCTCAAAGGCGTACAGGAGAAGGCGTCCTTAGATCTGCTCTCCAGGAGGAGGAGACCTCAGGGAAGGTCTTGGCATTTCTGCAGGTGAATGAAAACCACAGGGAAGGGGGTCCATCAAAGCGCTACGCTAGATTGGTGCCGAGCGCTGACTTGGGGTTATTATAGTCAGGCCTCGTAAAATGGATTGGGGTAACTAGTAAAACCTGACACAGCATCGTCCAGCCTCAAAAACAAAAGTAAATTCTGTCATTAAAAAGCCATCACAGGCGGCACCCATAGCTCAGTCGGTAGCCGGCCATATGCACCAGATCTGGCAAGTTCAAATCCAGCCTGGGCCTGCCAAACAATAACAACTACAACCAAAAAAAATACCCAGGGATTGTGGCAGGCTATAGTCCCAGCTACTGGGGAGGCTGAGGCAAGAGAATCACTTAAGCTCAAGAGTTTGAGGTTGCTGTGAGCTGTGATACTACAGCACTCTACCCAGGGTGACAGCTTGAGACTCTGTCTCAATTAAGAAAAAAAGCCATCATAGTAGCCAGGTGTGATGGCTCACACCTATAATACTAGCACTCTGGGAGGCTGAGGTGGGTGGATTTCATGAGCTCAGGAGATCAGCCTAAGAAAGAAACTCTGCCTCTACTAAAAATAGAAAACTTAGCCAGGCATTATGCCAATCCCAGCTACTCAGGAGGCTGAAGCAAGCGGATCACTGGTACCCAGGAGCTTGAGGTTGCTGTGAGCTAGGATGACACCACCACATTCTACCCCAGGGCAACAGAGTGAGACTCTGTCTCAAAAGAAAAAAAAAAGCCATCACAAAAACAACAACTCTTTTTTAGATATGTAGGAGAGTGAAGGCCACAAGGCAATTTGCCCCCAAATTGGAGAGGAGATGGATATGAAGAATGACAACTGACCATTGCAGAAACCCAAAGAGCAGAAGTTGGAAAACCTAAGTGGTGGATGACTCTGTGCTGGAGCTCAGTCTGGACGCATCTCGGAGATAAACAGCCCAGGGATCCAGGCACATGGGGATCCCTGTACTTTGATGAATTCACTTCCTGGGGTTTGCCAGGTTCTCACGGTGAATATTGCAGAAAAATCTCCTCATGCTTCCAGCAGATAGAGGGAGAAAAAAACATTTTGAAATATACCAGAGCACTCTGTCCTTAAAAAGTCTGCCATCAGGGGAAGCTAGTTAGCCAGAGCCTAACCTACCCAGGGGAAGGGAAAAACCCAACTCCAGCCCCCTCTAGCCACCCTGTCCCCTCTAAAGGTGGAGTGACAACCCAAACTGAAAAACACCTGTTGGCCATCCAGGTTCACCGAAGACCAAAACCTTATCACAGGACTGTAGGTCCCTTCCCCTCCGCCCACCACCAGCACGTTACCAAAGGCCTATTTCCCCAGTTCATTTTACATCATGTTCACCTTTCAACAAAACATTACAAGGCAAACTAAAGACAAAAAACCAAACAAAACAACTCTTCATGTAAAGAGACAGAATATACGTCCGAACCAAAGTCAGATACAGCAGGGATGTAGGGGTCAACAGACCAGGAATTGACTGAAAACAACCAGGAGTAACATGTTAAGGGCACTAACAGAAAAAGTAGACAACACACAAGATCAGATGGCAGGGTGGGCCAGAGATGGAAATTCTATGAAACTGCCCAGAAGAAATGCTGGAGGCCAAAACCACAGTAACGGAAATGAGGAACGTCCTCGATGGACTCATGAGTAGGCAATCTCTGAGCTTGTGGATATGACATTAGAATGCCCCCTACACTGTAAAAGCAAAGAGAAAAAAAGACAGAAAAAGTCATCCTGTGTCCTGATCCATGACTTTGAGCTTTCCAAACCATTTTATTTAATTTCATTTATTTTTTTGAGACAGTCTCACTCTACCACCCTGGCTAGAGTACAGTAGTGTCATCATAGCTCACTGCGACTCCAAACTCCTGGGCTCAAGCAAGCCTCCTACTTCAGCCTCCCGAGTAGCCTCATCACAGCTCACTGTGACTTCAAACTCCTGGGCTCAAGCGATTCTCCTACCTCAGCCTCCTGAGTAGCCTCATCACAGCTCACTGTGACCTCAAACTCCTGGGCTCAAGCAATCCTCCTGCCTCAGCCTCCAAAGTAGCCTCATCACAGCTCACAGTGACCTCAAACTCCTGGGCTCAAGAGATCCTTCTACCTCAGCCTCCAAAGTAGCCTCATCGCAGCTCACTGCGACCTCAAACTCTTGGGCTCAAGCGATCCTTCTACCTCAGCCTCCCAAGTAGCCTCATCATAGCTCACTGTGACTTCAAACACCTGGGCTCAAGCGATCCTCCTGCTTTAGCCTCTCGAGTAGCTGGGACTACAGGCACCCACCATAACATCAGTCCAGAGCCCAGCAAGCTTTAAGGGGGGAATTTTTGTGTTTATCAAGGCTGACTTTTTTTTTTTTTAAGACAGAGTCTCACTTTATCGCCCTCGGTAGAGTGCCCTAGAGTCAAGCTCAAAGCAACCTCCAACTCCTGGGCTTAGGCAATTCTCTTGCCTCAGCCTCCCGAGTAGCTGGGGCTACAGGCGCCTGCCACAACGCCCAGCTATTTTTTTGTTGCAGTTTGGCTGGAGCCGGGTTCGAACCTGCCACCCTTGGTATATGGGGCTGGTGCCCTAACCACTGAGCCACAGGCACCGCCCAGGGCTGACTTTTTTAATAATAAGAATGTATTCATATGTTACATGTGCAATTAAAAATGAATATTAAGAGAATGGGGAAAGGAAATCAAAACATCTGTTTTCATGAGACAGACAAATAAATAGCCAGAAGTGACTGAGAGATGGTATGTTGGGAAGGATGGGACCTCTTCCAAAAGGACTGGGCCAGTCCTCTCTCTGGACTAGCTATTTGACACTCCAGTCTCCTACGTGTCTGTTAGCTAAGTGGCCCCAGAGATCTCTTCCCGCTACTGCTATCCCCAGCCCCTCAGAATGAGGAATGCACACACCTAGGGACAATTATTCTGAGAACTAAATAGCCAAGAAGCTCACTGAACTGGGAGTATCTGTAGTTCAAAAACTCAGTGTCAGATCATTTATCTTGGCCTCCCTCCAAGTCAGTTTCATTGAGCAAAGAACACACAACACCACATTATTACACAACGCAACCTTAGTGGGTCCGTGGTATCTGTGGTTTTAAGACACAGACTCTGAAACATTTTGGGTTCGCTGACTTGGCGTCTTTTAACAAGCCACCTACGATAGAAATTGTGAAAGCAGCATCTTCTGGGCCTAAGAACTGACAGACGTAGAAAATAACAGTGGGTCAGACTGAAAAAGCAAACAAACAAACAAAAATAAGTCAGGGGGGCTGGGGAGAAGAAACCTGGAAATAAGAAATAATGGCTAGAAGGGTACAGGCAGAGCTTACTAAATGCAGAATACAAGTGTCTTCATATAATAAGAAAATGCCATGAAGGGTATGTTAAACAGTTTGATGAAAACATTTCAGATTGTATATGAAACCAGCATATTGTACCCCTTGATTGCACTAATGTACATAGCTATGATTTAATAAAAAAAAAAAAAAAGAAAGAAAGAAAAGAAAAAGAAATAATGGAATGTCAGGTTAAGTATCATTTTTCTCAGAAGTTTCACCTTCATATTTTACTCTTTCATCTTTTTTTCCCCTAGATGTGAGGTTCAAATGGTGAAGCCCGAAAAAGCCCTTCATCCCCAGAGAATGCTTGGCATGAAATATTGACCACATGAGCTTTTATTTTCTTTAGAGAAAACCAACAGAATATTCTTCATCTTGGTCCAGCTAATAGGAATGTTTAAAAAATATTTTGCTGGGAAAGATCACAGACACAGGTGCATAGAGCCAAACACCATCATGCTCATTAATTTAATGAAGGGGGACTTTGTACAGTGGTTCATATTCAGGGACCAAGTACACTTAAAATGGTATTATGGTCTTGATTTTATTGAAATTATAATAAGAGGGCGGCACCTGTAGCTCAGTGGGTAGGGCGTCGGCCACGTACACCAAGGCTGGCGGGTTCGAACCCAGCCTGGGCCAGCAAAAACAAAAATGACAACTGTAACAGCAACAAAAAAAATAGCCAGGCGTTGTGGCAGGCGCCTGTAATCCCAGCTACTTGGGAGGCTGAAGCAAGAGAATCGCTTAAGCCCAAGAGTTTGAGGTTGCTGTGAGCTGCGATGCTACAGCACTCGATCGAGGGCAACATAGTGAGACTCTGTCTCAAAAACAAAGAATAATTATAATAAGAAAATATGAGATGTTAAATTTTAGGTCTTCTTGTAACAACTGGAAAAACATGTTCTGTACATATTTATAATGTACCAGCGGTGACCCACCATTTGTAGGTTCTTGGTAAATGAAATAAAACCCAAGCAAAAATCTGTTTAACATTAAATATAGATAAGAGACATATCTACACATGTGTGTATGTATTATGATATACTATTATATATTTCTGTGTTTGAAGTTTTTCATTATAAAAAATTGGGTAAAATTCTGTTGCTTCTTTCACATCATTCTTTATAAACACCTTGTTCAGACCTTCTCTGGCTTCTAACAACTTCCCAGCAGGTTCCTCTGACTTGTTCTGACTCCCCTTGACTGCCCACTCTATTTATAGCAGTCAAGTGACTCTTCCAAAACAAAGCTTTTATCTCGCCACTCCCCTGCCAGATCTCCTCCTGGCTCACACAGAAAGCCCACACTCCCCTACCTGGGTCTCCGGGTCCTCAGCATCCTGACCCTCCCTCCCTCCCGCTTCACCCTAGTTCTCCATGGCCTGTGGGCTGGCCATCCCACCAATGCTTGATTTTTCTCTTCTGCAGCTCCAGGAATACTCTTCCCTGTGGTCTTTGCTTGTCTAAATTTGACCTGTCCATGTTCCATCCAGAGTCTTTTTTTTTTGAGACTGAGTCTCACTATGTTGCCCTCGGTAGAGTGCCCCTGGCATCACAGCTCACAGCAACCTCAAACTCCTGGGCTTAAGTGACTCTTTTGCCTCAGCCACCTGGGTAGCTGGGACTACAGGCGCCCGCCACAATGCCCGGCTATTTTTTTGTTGCAGCTATCATTGTTGTTCAGCTAGCCCAAGCCGGGTTCGAACCTGCCAGCCTAGGTTTATGTGGCTGGCACCCTACCCACTGAGTACGGCCGCCACCAGAATGTTGGGCTTATAGGTGTGAGCCACCTCACCCAGTGGGGATTGCAATTTTAAATAGTTTAATCAAGGAGGCTTCATGGAGAGGGAATACTTGAAGAAAGACTTAAAGGAGGTAAGAGAGCTGGCACTAAAGATAGCGGAGGCGCCGGGCACGGTGGCTCACGCCTGTAATCCCAGCACTAGGGAGGCCGAGGTACGGGGATTGCCTGAGTTCACAGGTTATAGGTCAGCCTGTGCCAGAGTGAGATCCTGTCTCTAAAAATACCTGGGTTTTGTAGCAGGTGCCTATAGCCCCAGCTACTTGGGAGGCTGAGGCAAGAGAATTGCTTAAGCCCCTGAGTTTGAGGTTGCTGTGAACTATGATGCCACAGCACTCTACCGAGGGTGACAAAGTGGGACTCTGTCTCAAAAAAAAAGAAAAAAGAAGGAAAGAAAGAAATACCCCATTCTAAACCTCTAATGGAAGCTCAGCATCTATAACTCAAAAGGCTAAGGTACCAGACACATACACTAGAGCTGGCAGGTTCAAATCCAGCCCAGGCCTGCCAGACAACAATGACAACTACAACCAAAAAATAGTTGGGCATTGTGGTGGGCACCTGTACTCTCAGAATTGGGAAGCTGAGGCAAGAGAATTGCTTAAGCCCAAGAGTTGGAGATTGCTGTGAGCTGTGATGCCACACCCAGGGTGACCATTTGAGGCTCTGTTTCAAAATAAATAAATAAACCAACCAACAAACCTCTAATGGAAACCAGTTGAGTCAGTGGGTGGAACAAAAAATGAAGGGAAGAGGCAGAGGAGAAGAATGGGGGGAACGCCAAGGTCTTTCAGAGCAACAAGTGACCCACCTGTGGGGAATGTGGCAGCAGTAAGTTCAGCTTCGTTTTCCCCAGAACCCCAGGAAGTCTCCATGGGAAGGCAACCATGCTGGAGGGCAACCTGCTTCATGGGAAGTCTCTGAAAAGTGAAAACAACAAGGCATGGTACAGGGCGGGGATCTGCACATTTTAACCTAAAAACACAAGCGACAAATCATGTTTACCACTCTATGGAAGTCATTATGGACAGGGAGAGACAGATAAAAGATAAAAATGAAGAAACAAAACCAGGATCTCATCTGCCCTGATTCTGGTTTATTATCATCCGGCTAGGCACACACTTTAAAAACCACGACAAGCAAAGTCACCCAACCGGAAACACCTTGTCACCTTAATCAGATTGAGATATTCTCTTGGCCACAGTAGAGAAACAGTGATTTTTCTAACTAGAAAGAAAAAAGAAAAACCACCTTTTTCTTCAGGATTTACATTTCTTAACACGGATTATGGCAGGCAGGTTTTCTTTACCCTGACAGTTTTTTTGTCTTCTGCGGAACATAATTACTTCAGGGTAATTCTAGCCAAAAGCACAGAGAGCTGATCACTCTTCTATTCCTCTGTTTGAGGCTCCAGGCTTTGTGTTGAGAGTACAGTGGTGCTCAAGACAGTCAAGGGCCCTGCCTTCAGGAAACTTATGGTCTAGGTAGGGAAACAGGTGTTAAAAGAGTAATTTCACAAATAAATGTTTATATTACAGTTACAGGAATATACAAAAAAGTTTAGAGAGACTTGGCCTAGTCATGGGGGGAAGGCACAGTGGGTCAGTCTTCCTTTCTTAGAGACAGAGTCTTGCTCTGTCATCCAGCCTGGAGTGCAGTAGTGAGATCATAGCTCCCTGCAGCCTTGACCTTCCAGACTCAAGTAATCCTCCTGCCTCAGCCTCCTGAGCAGCTGGAACTATGGGCATGCACCACCACACTCAGAATTTTTCTATTCTGTGTATACATGAGGTCTCACTGTGTTTCCCAGGCTTGTCTCAAACTCTTGGCCTCAAGGGGTCCTGCCACCTTGGCTTCACAAAGCCCTGGGATTATAGGTGTGACCCACTGCACCCGGCCAGGAAAACACTGCTTTGATTTGCCATGTGGGCAAATGCAAAGAACCCAGGAGAGAAGTAACATTTAAGTGAATGGATAAAGCAGGATAAAGCAGGGTTTAGTTATTTGGGGAGGAATAAAGGGCATTCCAAATGAAAGGAACGTCATTAGCAAAAAAGTAAAGATGGAAGTCAAGGACATTCAGTGACTTAATCATCTTGCCTAGAGCATAGGTAATGCCCAGGGGAAAGGGACATACATGGCGAGGTGACTGGGACAGATCACAGACAGTCTGTAATAACAGGGCAAGGAACCAACATATCTCTAAGGAGAAGAACGCAATGGTTTCTGTAAGCAGGTGGCAGTGGGTCGGCTACTGGAGAGAATGCTACCAGGACAAAGAGCCCTTGGAACTCTTAAAAATCCAAATCAGAAGAGGTGGTGGAGATTCAAGAGACTTATCCAAGGTCTGATCAACAAGACTCACCAACTGCTCAGACCTGGAGAGAGAAAGGGAGAGGGGGAATAGAACACCACAGTTCTGCCCAAGTAATTACGTGCAGAGCAATGATCCTGATCAGGACAGGGACTCAGGAAGAGGAGGGGACTCTGGGTTTATCTCAGGGAGAAGTAGGAAGGGAGAGGAGAGGGAAGACAAAGCACAAGTTAGACAAGTTGCATGGGAGGTTCGCATAGCAAGCACATCCTAGTAGGGTGCCCAGCAGGGAGCTCAGACTTATGGGTCTGGGACCCAGAAGTTTGGGTCCAAAACACAGACTTGAAGGCCAGGCATGATGCCTCCCACCTGTAATCCTAGCACTCTGGGAGGCCGAGGCAGGTAGATTGCTGGAGCTCAGGAGTTCAAGAGCATCCTGAGCCAGAGGAAGACCCCGTCTCCACTAAAAGTACAAAAACCAAGGCGGCCGCCCTACTCAAAGGAATAGGACACCAGCCCCATACACTGGAAGTGGCAGGTTCAAACCCAGCCCCGGCCAAAAACAGAAAAGAAAAATAAAATAAAAGTACAAAAACCTGAGGCAAGAGGATCGCTTGAGCCCAAGAGTTGGAGGTTGCTGTGAGCTATGATGTCACCATGGTACTCTACCCAGGACAATAGCTTGAGACGCTGTCTCAAAAATAAAAAAAATTCATTGTCCATAGCACAGTGGTTGCGGTTCCACCCACATACACCGAGGGTGGCAGGTTTGAACCCGGCCCAGGCCAGCTAGACAGCAATGACAACTACAACAAAAAATAGCCAGGCCTATTGGTGGGCACCTGTAGTCCCAGCTACTTGGGAGGCTGAGGCAGGAGAGTCACTTAAGCCCAGGAGTTTGACCTTGCTGTGAACTGTGACGCCATAGCTTTCTACCTAGGGTGACACAGTGAGACTCTGTCTCAAAAAAAAAAAACGAACTAAAGACCAAAAAATATATATACATATATTTATATATATATATAAAATTATATATATAATCACAATTATATATATATTTGGGAGTCACAATTATAGCTATAATGTTCTCAGTCTTTTAGATTTCAAAATTTGTTAATAGCAATATTATTCCCATAAAAGGGCACTTTGCATGTTTAATTTTTTTGTATGTTAAATACTACCATCTACTATCGCCATCATTTCACAAAGGAGCAGACGTTGTAATTCCCCCAAACTATCACAGCCATCATCCTAGGAGAAAGATGTTGAAATCCAACAGGCTTGGGCTTAGGAATAATTCCCTCCCTCATCTCCGTATTCCTCCTTTCACTGCAGACTTGAGAAACTTGTGTCCCACAGATGAATCGGTCTGCCTTTAACCGCCAAGGACAGGAGATGTGGAGATACGATGAAGAGCCTTGGCAAAGGACTGTGTTTTGCTGTGTGTGATGCGTGCACAAACTTTTTTTTTTTTTTTTTTGAGACAGAGGCTCACTCTGTTGCCCTGGCTAGAGTGCCATGGTGTCATAGTTCACAGCAACCTCAAGCTCTTAGGGCTCAAGAGATCCCCTTGTCTCAGCCTCCTGAGTAGCTAGGACTACAAGGACCCACCACAATGCTCAGCTAGGTTTCCTAATTTTAGCAGAGACAAGGTCTTGCTCTTGCTTAGGCTGGTCTCAAACTCTTAAGCACAGGTGATCCATCACCTCAGCCTCCCTCCAAGAGTGCTAGGATTGCAGGTTCGAGTCATCCTGCCTGGATTTTTGCACAAATTTTTGAGGGGAAAAAAAAAGAATGCACATTATATGTGGGTGGTACTAATTCTGTATCTATAGAAAAGCTTTTAATTCTATAAAATGTGGAATTTAGGAGTGTAACTTTCTTGCACCATAACACGTTAAAAAATGCTAAAAGTCCTTTATAATACAAAAACAAGTATCTAAATATAAACAAATAAAACTTCGAATTAAAAAATGTAACAAAATAGTATTTACCTGGCTCGGCGCCTGTGGCTCAACGGGCTAAGGCACCAGCCACGTACACCTGAGCTGGCGGGTTCGAATCCAGCCCGGGCCTCCCAAACAACAATGACGGCTGCAACCAAAAAATGGCCGGGCGTTGTGGAGGGCGCCTTTAGTCCCAGCTACTTGGGAGGTGGAGGCAGGAGACTGGCTTGAGCCCAGGAATTGGAGGTTGCTGTGAGCTGTGATGCCACGGCACTCTACCCAGGGTGACAGCTTGAGGCTCTGTCTCAAATAAATAAATAAATAAATAAATAGTCTTAACCTGAAACTTTGGGCAAAAAAAAGATGGGTGTTCATTTAGACATGGGAGCACATTATACGCAGGAAAATAGGGTATTTAGAGTCCATGGGGAGACGGGAACCTCAGAACATCACCATCTATCAGGGTAGAGAGGGAGAAGCGGTGAGGAAATCAGTGAAACACAAGAACAAAAACCAGAAATAAGAAGGGTTCTTCCACCTTCCAACCGCAATCTGACAAGATCTTACTCAACGTCTTTGCTTTGGTGGAGAAGGGATTCTGATGCGGGTGGCAAGGAGGCAGCCAAGTGACCCCAGGTACCAGAGGGAAGATTTGCAGCAAAGCCACAGCCTGGAAGGACAGTCGGCAGGGCTGCCTGGTTTTGGTGTAACGCGTGGGCTGAAAACACTTTTATATCTTTAAATGATTTGGAAAAAAATTCCAAAGAAGAACGCTATTTCATGACATGAGAAAGATGTTTGAAATTCAAATTGTAGCATCCATAAATAGTTTTGTGGGGGGGGGCAGTCACCCCTCTGTCATTTCCATATTGCCTGTGGCTTCTTTCAGGCTACGAGACAGAGTTGAGTCATCGCGAAAGAGACTGTGTGGTCCACTGAGTCTAAAATATTTACAATCTGGCCATTTACAGAGAAGAAGAAAAAAAAAATCTGCCAAGCCTCAAACTGGAAGCTGGAAGGGAGGGAGCGGGCTTGTCACAAACCCAGGAAAGGAGCAATGAGGGAGAGCTCTGGAGGCAACGCCTTCCCACCTTCCTCCAAGACAGAGCTCAGGGAACCGTCTCTCTGCAAAGGAGCCCCCATGGTACCAATGCCATGTTGTTCAGTGGCCCAGGGGGGAGAAACTGGCAAACTGGGGCACCTGCGGGCATGTCACTTACCGATGCACAATTAGATTTGCATTATGGTTTTTGTTTTATTTTTGCATTTGTGTGCTTTCCTATTAACTTTAAAAGTGTTCCTTGAAGCAAAAATGTCCTCTGGACTTCCTCCCCAGTCCTAAGGAACTGATCACTGGGGCAGAGTGACATTTTCCTTCAATGCTGCTCATTCTTTTGCTCCTGAAATTGCAAACCCCAGGATCAAATGGTACAGTCTGCACATATCAAGGAGGGGAGGGAATGCCACCAGAGGTGCCCTGAAACAAAGGCAACAAATAACTTCAAAACCCTGTCATACAATCTGGACCCACCACAGGGCAGATGGAACTCTGGATTGTTTGATTCTATCAGCAGAACAGAGGAAGGAAATGTTTTAAAATGAGATTATGTTATTTTCCCCAGTTCTTATTATGAAACCTTCCTGAAATGAACTTTAAATATTGGCCGCTCCTTTTATGGCGATGAATGGGATCCAGCCGTCAGCAGCATTGCAGGAAGTAGGTCCGCTGTGGAAAGTGCAGGGAAGCAGAGGTTGGGATGAATTGGGGATCCCCATGGGGTCCTTAGGCTGGGTGAAAACAATCAGGCTCTAAAACACAGCTGCCCGTGTTGGGAAGGAACACGGTGTCTTTAAAAAGCTTTGTGCCCCACATGCACATTAATTAAAGGGTCTTTTTCCAGTAATTGTAATGAATTACAGTTTTTCTGTATCCTTCACCCTCAATGAGAAAATGATTGACAACTAATTATTGTTTAGGGAAGGAAAAAAGTATCCTGGAAGTTATGAAAATTTCTCCAGAATAAAACTGTGCTGTAACCCCTTATAATGCTAAGCTTGCGAGACAGAATTTTCCAAAGGAAGCTGTTTGGATCATTCAGCCCCCAATCTTGCTGAATAATTAAAAATGCCTGCCTCACTCATGTCCGCTAGCCAAACAACTGTCCAAGCAGGATGATATGGTGACCTCTGCGTTTGTTCACTCATCCCCTCGGCCTGGGATCTTCCAACACGTACCTTGCAATGTTGGGGTTTCTTCTGACCCTCCGACTGCTCCCCTGACATGACCTCTGGGAAGTGTCGGAATTCCTGAAATTGAATGATCTTCCTACCTCCTCCCAGTTGTCACCATCTCTGTAAACGGCACCACCATCCGTCTGCTAATTGAGCCAGAGCCCAGGATCCATCATCCCCAATCTTTCTCTTTTTCCCAATTCCTACATCTGGTCTCCCAGTACTCTGTCACATCTGACAGCTTCCCTCCCTGCCCCCTGCAGCTACCATGGCCCAGCCTCCTAGGGAGACTCTCCTCTCTTCTGAGCTCACAGCCGCTGCCAGACCATTCCCTACAGAGTCAACATGAATGACTTCTGGAGGAGTGAATGGGACCTTATCATCACCCTGCTCGAGGTCCCTCGGGGACTCCCCAGCGCTGAGAATAACATTCAAACCCTTTCCCACAGCCTACAACCCCTGCATGTGCTGATCCGGCCGTGTATCTGGCTTCTTCTCAACACCTCTGTCCTCACTCCAGGCTCCAGCAACCACTTATTCCCCACTTATTCTTCCCCACTTCTAAGTCTCTGTATTTTCGGGTTCCTCTGCCAGAAATGTTATTCTTTCACCTTCCAGTGTCACGGACCTCCTTTCAGATATACGTAGCACAGCCCCAGCATCCTCTTTCTTTTCATTATCAGGGTCTGGAGCCTACCCAGCTGTCAACTACTGTAACTAAGGATCCCCCACACCCCCAAACAGCACCCTGCATCTCTCGGTTCGGAGCCCCTTGAGAAACAAGGCAAAGAGAACAAGTTCATCACCTCTGCTGACCCACTGACAACAGTGATGCTGGAGAATGTGGCAGAATGTCTGCCAACAAAGTGGCTCCCTGCGTCTAACCCTAGATTGGTCAGAGGCCATACAGGGCCGGGGCAGACTCCTCATGGGGGGCCCAGGGGATCTTCCTGTGCCCCCTCAGCACCCCATCTGCCTTCCACCACAGACCTTGCTGCCCTGTATTTACGTGCCTGTCCCATCAGCCCATGAACTTCCGAAGGACAGACAGGCTAACTAAAGAGCAAAGAGAAGAAATACTGTGGGGACAGTTGTTGTGTGTGACTCTGAGGTGTTTTATTGCTGCATGAAGGGATGATGCCATTGGCAATGGAATCCCAGCTAGGGTGGGACTTCCTTTTTTTCTTTTTGAGACAGAGCCTAACTCGGTCACCCTGGGGTTGAGTGTCATCGTGTCACAGCCCACAGCAACCTCAAACTCTTGGACTCAAGTGATTTTCTTGCCTCAGCTTCCTGAGTCACTGGGACTACAGGCATCGGCCTCAACGGCCCACCGGCTATTTTTAGAGATGGGGGTTTTGCTCTTCCTCAGGCTGGTCTCGAACTCCTGAGCTCAGCGATCCTCCAGCCTCAGCCTCCCAGAGTGCTGGGATTACAGGCATAGGGTGGGATTTGCAACAAAGTGCAGCCAGCGCTGAGGATCCCAGCAGGGCCGGTTGGGCACAGAAGCCCCCCTTGCAGAGAAATCTGTCTCTCTCTGGCCTCAGCTAGAGGGCAACAGGCCCCAGGAAATTCTGCTCTCCCCACAAAGAGGTCACAGCACTTTGGGTAACTGTTCTTCCTTTTTCGGCTAAAGAGAAAAAGTGTCTGTCCATGACTTCAGGGTTAAATGATTCCATCTATGTGGCAATAACTTTGACTTCCGGGTGACAGAATGAGCCTTCAGACATGAAATTGGTCTCGTTTTAAAACGAGTGCAAGCTTCCCTTGAAGTGTCTCTCTTCCAAGGAGATGTAAGCCGCCCCCACATAACACATATGTGGTGCTAATCGCTGCGCGGGCATTTCTGAGAAAGTGGCATAATCACTACTTATAATGCACAATCTGTCTCTGTGCTAACTCACGCTGGCATTTACATTCTTCGCAAAGGGTACTATTTAAGCCTGAAGCACTGTGGAGGGCATGGAGGAACGTGCTTACATGTAGGGCAGGCAGCCCAGGGGGGCGTCTAGCCTACCAGATTGAGGACAGCAGGAAACGGAGTTACTCATACTAAGCCACGTACCGATGGGAAGAGCACTGCTCCCGGGACAGAATCGCATGGCTGTGGAGAGCCAGAGCAGACGCCCTGGGAACAGAGCAAACCGTAGCCCCACTCTGGGGACAAGGGACTCATCAGGGAGGCAGCACTGTTCATTGCTGCTGAGAAAGACTCTGCTGGAGCTTGGGCCATATATACAGAAAGAGATGGATCTATGTAGGTAAACTGCACCACCGTGTTCCACTGTGACGTCCAGTCATGCTGTGTTGGTTGGAGCCCTCCCCACAAAGAAGTCACAGCAGGGCTTGGTGGCCAGGCACAGGGGCTGACACTTGTAATCCTAGCACTCTTCAAGGCCCAGGCAGGAGGATCACTTGAGCTCAGGAGTTTGAGACCAGCCTGAGCAAAAGTGAGAGTCTATCTTTATTAAAACAGAAAAACTAGCCAGGTGTCATGGCAGGCATCTATAGTCCCAGCTACTCGGGAGGCTGAGGCAGGAGGATCGCTTGAGTGCAAGAGTTTGAGGTTGCTACAAGTTATGACGCCACAGTACCCTACCCAGGGTGACAGAGTGAGACTGGCTGGAAAAAAAAAAAATAGTAAGGCCAAGCACAGTAGCTCACGCCTGTAATCCCAGAACTCTAGAAGGCCAAGGAGGGAGGATTGCTTGAATTCAGGAGTTCAAGACTAGCCTGAGCAAATCAAGACCCATTGCTAATAAAAGTAAAAAAACTAGCCAGTAGTTGTAGATGTAGTTCCAGCTACTTCTGAAACAAGACGATCGCTTGAGCCCAAGGGTTTGAGGCTGCTGTGAGCTATGATACTATAGCACTCTACCTAGGGTGACAAATGGAGACTCTGTCTCAAGAAAAAGCAAAAAAAATAACAAAAAATAAATAAAGAGGCATTAGTGTCTATGCTGACCTTCAACTACAACTGTCCAACAAAGGAAGGGATGGAGGGCCAGTGGAATTTAACCTGAGTCAATGCCACTTACAGGTGAGACCCTGCCTTAAAAACCATATTAAAATGGTATATTAAGGGTGGTGCCTGTGGCTCAGTGAGTAGGGCACCAGCCCCATATACCAAAGGTGGTGGGTTCAAACCTGGCCCTGGCCAAACTGCAACAAAAAAATAGCCGGGCATTGTGGCAGGCGCCTGTGGTCCCAGTTACTCGGGAGTCTGAGACAAGAGAATGGCCTAAGCCCAGGAGCTGGAGGTTGCTGTGAGTTATGAAGCCATAACACTCTACCAAGGGCGACAAAGTGAGACTCTGTCTCTAAAATAAATAAATAAACAAATAAATGGTACATTAAATTCACATCTCTTTCCATCTCTCTCTCTATCTCTCTGTCTCTCTCACACACACACACAGACACTGGGAGGGGTGTAGACATCAAGACATCACCCGGCCACCCGCCCAGGCAGTCTGTGTTGTATACACGGTAGGCGTTAAATAAATGCATAGGTGGGTGGCAACACACAGAAAAGCAGAAATGACACCACCTCTGTAGTAAGAATGTGAGCTTCGGTTCCCCTTTCAACTTGAACTTGCTGCTGGCAGAGTGGTCCCTGCCCCTGTTGGGGACCCCTAGAAACATGGGGAGAAGACCCTAAAAGGGAGCGGACAGGAAGTGAGACGTGCTGGGCTGAGGACGTAGAGAACTCAGAACCCTCAGGGTCCCAACTGTCCCTGGATCCTGCATGGGGGTGCCTGGTAAGCCCTCCGTCACGTTCAGGTAGAAATCCAGAAACCACCTCGCTTTGGAATCCTCTAGTGCTGAAAGCCCCTCTGCTCTGTGACCCAGAATCGTGTGGCTGTGGACAGCCAGAACAGATGCCCTGCCCCCAGAGTGCTGGAACAAGACAGGAGGAGTCTGCTTTTAGATCCCACACCGGCTTGACCAGAAGCAGGGCTTTGAGGGCCAGCTGGACGGCGCTGGGGAGGGTTGGGCCCAGGGCCCCTGGGGTGGCCTCGCCCAGCCACTAGCACAAGCCACTTCCAAGCTGGATCTGCCAGCCGGGTCCCTTCGCTGTGGGCGCCCAACGCCCTATGAAACCTGGGTGCTGAGAAGAGGTCGCATTCACTGGAGGAGGCAGCTGCCTAGCACCTGCCTGATATCATGAGTCACCGCTTCTCCCCTGCCAAGTCTTTCCGGACCAGGTGGTTCCAGCTGCCCTCAGGTACTCCTGATGCAATCAGGACTGGAGAACTACAGGTCCTGGACGTCCATCCAGGGTGGAAAAGCCCCCTGTTTTTTGCCTCTGCCCCCTAGGCAGGACCCACCCCAAAACCCCAGAGGCGTCAGGGACCTGTTTTCAAGATCTATTTGTAAACGTCTCTAGGGAAGTAGTTTCTGAGTACTCTATAGGGTGAGGCTGTGAGCTGAAGATGCTTCATTTGCTCTGTGCTGAAAACAAAAGTGTGGGCCGCTCAACCTGTCCTCACCGCACCAGGGGCATTAACAGGCCCCTGGAACTATGAGTACTCTGGCCAGTTGGACTGGTTGAGGAAGCGCAAGGCTTCTCCTGCAGCTGGGGTGGCTGCCAAACCCAGGTTTCTTGGGACTGCCCCTGAATATCTCCGTCTGACTTGTAAAGCACTGGATTTGTTGTATGAGTCACAGTCCAATTAAAATAAAAGTGTCCAAGGAAAAGGAATCAAAGGAAGAGACAGGAAAACCACATGGACACCCATACAAGGCAAACAGGCGTTTATGTGACAGGAATGGCTTACTCTAAAAGACGCTGACATAAAACCTCAATTCACAACACTTGAATTTTCTATTAATAAAATGGAGGCAATTATTATACTTATTGCAGAAAGTGAATCATGTCAATCATGAGAAATTTCTTTTTGATGGCACCTCTAATGGATTTTAAATACAGTAGGACTTCTGTGATTTGACCACTCAAGGGACTGTAACAAACCAGTCAACATATGGATTTGGTCAACATAAGGAACTAGGCCTACTGTGCTGATATGTACAGGGGGTACATGTCTGGTCTATGAAAATTAGGTCAAGGCTTAGCGCCTGTGGCTCAACGGGCTAAGGCACCAGCCACGTACACCTGAACTGGCAGGTTCGAATCCAGCCCGGGCCCGCCAAACAACAATGACGGCTGCAACCAAAAAATGGCCGGGCGTTATGGCGGGCGCCTGTAGTCCCAGGCAGGAGACTCGCTTGAGCCCGGGAATTGGAGGTTGCTGTGAGCTGTGATGCCATGGCACTCTATCCAGGGTGACAGCTTGAGGCTCTGTCTTAAAAAAAAAAAGAAAGAAGGAAAAAGAAAACTAGGTTAACTTAAGGTCGTGGTCAGCGCAGGGAGGGGTCAGCTGTGGAGGTTCTACTTCTATTGCCAAATCGCCAGAAATTGGCTTTACATACAACTTATTCTGAGCCCCTTCTCAGGCGGGCTCTGAAGCCATTGAGCTTAGAAAACACCAAACCCTTTCATAATTCTGAGTAACATGAAGTGCTCATTTGGCATGAAAGAACATGGAATATAAACACCAGCTCATCAAAGCACTTTGAACGTCTTCAAAAGAAAGCCAAACATGGTAACAAAGCTACCCATGGAAGTGGGCAACCTGAAGGGGTACAGAGCCAGTGTGGTTGTGCCACTGGGTTCTTCCTCTTTTGTAACTGAACAAGCTAGAGGTGGGCATTGCGTTGGGTTCACCACAGCTCTGCCGCCCAGGCTGGAGCGCAGTGGTGCAATCATAGCTCACCTCAACACCTGGGCTCAGGCTCTCCTCCTGCTTCAGCCTGCTGAGTATTTGGGACTACTGATGCTCCACACCTGGCTTATTTTATTTTTGTATTTTTTTGTAGAGTCAAGGTCTCAAAATGTTGCTCAGGCTGTTCTCCAACTCCTGGCCTCAAATAATCCTCCTACTTCAGCCTTCCAAGGTGCTGAGACTACAGGTGTGAGCCACTATGCCCTAATCTTTTTTTAAAAAATCACTTTATTAAGGTATGATTGGCACGTAAAAACTGTACATATTTAATGTCTCAGTGACTTGGGAGATAAGCCATCGCCACACATCCATCATCTCCTAAAGTTGCCTCTTGACCCCTTTATTGTTATTTGTGTGTGTATGTGTGTGTGTGTTGAGAACACAACCTAAGGTCTACCCTAATCACAGATTTTAAGCATATGCTATTACATGGCTAGCTGTAGGCACTATGCTATGTAGGAAATCTATAGAACTTATTTATCTCACACAACTGAAACTTGTCCCATTTAACCATCACCTCCCTATTTCCCCCTCCACCATTCTACTCTTTACCTCTGCTTTTGTGAACTTGAATGTTTTAGGCTCCATATGTAAGTGAGTCTTACTTTGATCTTGTATTTAAAGCAAGGTGATCCTTAGCATGAGTCCAAGAAGAGGTATGTAGAGTCCTCACGTGTCCCTATTTCTGGTCACCCTCTTTTCTATGTCTGGCCCAGACCTGGATCCTCCCAGGGCCAAACTGTAAAGTGGGTAAAACAACTGTCAGTATCTTCAGCTGCCATCCCTAGTCTCAGCCCACCTCACCCTCTCCTTCCAGCAGGCTCCAGCCCAGCCCTGTGCCCCCCTCGAGTACAGGGTTGGAGGAAGAATGCTGTGGGTTGTACTACTCTGGGTGGCACCTGTGTCTTGCAGGTCAACCAAAGCCTTAAAGAAAAGGAATGTGCTCTAACTGGAATTGCAGAAGTCAGAAGAAGAGGAGGTTTTGGGGAAGGTTGGGGTGGGGAGGAATGCCGCAGACAGATCCATGAAGTCACACCAAGGAGGTGCCACCACCATGAGCCACACACAAGACCAAGCCACACCAAGCTGGGCATGGTGAGACAGACCAGTTGTTCAGGAGAAACCACTGCTCAATGTCACGGATCCTTCTCTTTAACCTCCTTTGATCAACTTTAACCAACCTTTGAACTGATGGACAAGAGCCACCCAGGTGCTGCTGACTCTTCTGGTGTGGACTGTGTTGCTCTATGGTGGGGAGATGGGGCTCTGATTTCCAGAAGAGAAGCCTCCTCCAAAAGGGATCCATACATGGGGTTGAAGAAAGTAATCTGGAAACAGAAAATGATACCAGCAACCTCCGATTGTGCCCATGTATGCAGATGTTCTGTGCTCACACCATTCAAACATGTAGGAGGGTGGCTCATTACCATCCTTGCCTGGAGAACCAGTTCCACCTGCTGGCCACCTGCAGCTCCTTAGATGACCAGCCCTGTGAAAGCCTAGGTGAGGCTGAATTCCTGGGGAGAATGCCTCCCTTCATGGCCACACCAAAGCCTTTGAAATATTTCCTCTTGGGTGAGGAAGGAGGGAGAGCTGTGTTCATGGAGAAATAGATGAGCTGACTCCTAGCTGGCATGAATATTCTCTCTCTGTCTTCCTGCAGCACTGCTCACAAAGCCACTCCTCACATGGTGGCACCATGCACCCCAGGTTTACCTTTCCCTTTCTATCTGAGCCTCTGTCCTCTCTACAGTTGGACTGTCTCTAGGTCCTCTGGATGCTTCTTACACCTGAAACACCATCCACATGCAGGTTACTCTCCAAACAATGCCCAGCAGACCTCTACTCAGGATGCAGCTATCCACCTGCCAACTTGACACGTCCATGTAGATGTTAAACTTGACATTGTGAACTTAACACTTAACATCCAAGTCCTCATCTGCTCCTACCCTAACTCTTCTCAGTGAATGGCCTTTTGTCCTTCCTTCCTGTTCAGGTCGAAAACCTTGAACTTGAACTTGACCCCTCTCTTTCACACTCTGCCCCCAACTCCTGACCATATTCTGTCTATGCTGCCAACAAAACACAGCTAAACCTGACTGCATCTACCACCCCAACCACCTCCTGTGTTTTGCCAGTGTCCTGGTCCCAGCCTCCCAGTCTCTCCCCTGGATAGATGCAGTACCCTCTTCCTTAATGTAAATTTTTTATTATGCAAAAATATAAATAACATAAAAGTTACTGTTTCGGCCATTTTTAAGTGTATAATTCAGTGGCATTAAGGGCATTCACCATGTTGTATAAACACCACTACTATAAGGACGGACTATTGAGTTCACAAACTCATCCTAGAAAAAGTGCTGCATACCTCATTGCTGAATATCACCAAGGTCACCTTCGAAGTACTCCCCTTGGGAAGCTGTGCCGACAGCAGTGCCTAGTCCACCCTTCAAAGAAATTTTGGAACTCTTTCTGGATGGGCCATCAAAGCTATTATTACATTACCCTTGATGTCTTGAATGTCATAAAAATGTCTTCCTTTCAATATTCCCTTTATCTTCAGGTAGAGAAAAAAATAATTGGAGACCAGATCAGGTGAGTGAGGAGGGTGTTCCTCTATAGTTATTTGGTACTGGCTAAAAACTCCCACGCAGCCTCCCAGACATAATTTTGATGTACTATCTGACAAATTCTTGCAATGTTTTTGTCAGTTCTACTCGTCCCTGGCCGTTCAGACCTCTCTTCATCAGTAACGCTCTCTCACCCCTCAGAAACATGTTTAATCCATTTGCACACTGCCATTTTCTTCACGGCATTGTCTCCATAAACTTGGACTAACATGTCCCTGATTTTTCCATTCTTACCAACTTTAAAAAGAAATTTAATGTTTATTCATTGCTCTAATTTACACTCTGACCTTCCTCCGATGGCACACAAACACATATAACAATAATAATGAATGCCACTCAGCAAGACACGGCCACATGTCAACATGAGCACAGCTGTGAAACACTGATGCACCCTTGTGATGAAACCTGACCGAGCTGTTTGTCCAGTGCTGCCAATATAAGTGCGTGGTGGCAAGTTCACAAACTTGTTTGTCAGACCTAGTGTTTCCTAAATTGTCATCTTCCCAAACAAAGTCTATTGGGAAGCCCCTGGTAAGAATCTTCTGCTTTCTATTTCTGGGAACTTGCCTGTTCCAGGTACATACCTCATACAAGTAGAATTATATGGTATCTGCCTTTCACGTCTGGCTAATTTCACTGAGAAGATACTAGTATGACACTTGGGTTGAGTGTGGAGTACAAGAACTTGGGGAATTTTTGTTTCATGGTTTCTAAGTCTTTCTCTAGGACAACAATCAATAAACAATATTCATTGGTAAGGTCTAGGCACCCGTCTTATTTTGTTTAAATTTGTTAAGTTATTTTAACATGCAGCTGGGATTGAAAACCAATGACTTATCCAAACGCATCCATAAAGAACAAACATCATTTCTCAGAAATAATACATTCTGAACCCAAAATGAGGAAGAGTGACATCTTCCTGACCGTCCCCATAATTTGAAGTATTGCCCCTCACAACAGTGTGAAGCTTCATGTTATTTTCTTCTAGAGTCAAAAAGTTCCACTCTTCCCTACTCAGTTTTCAGCAGCCTCCTTGTACCTGCTGGAAATGAAGGACAGACTTACTGGCCACTGAATTGAACATGGTGACATGGTGAGACCAGAGTCCTCCTTTAAAACTGTAGAACTTCCTTGAGAGTCACTGGCCATCCTCTGTCCGGGCATCTGTCTTGCATTGAGTGGGGAAATAATTTTCTTCTTCCAATTCCTTAAATTGCTTGTTTTTTGTTTTTTGGGTTTTTTTGAGACAAAGACTCACTCTTTGGCTCTGGGGTTGAGCACCGCAGCATCGTAGCTCACAGCAACTTCAAACTCCTGGGTTCAAGCAATTCTCTTACCTTAGCCTTCAGAGTAGCTGGGATGACAGGGGCCTAGCTTTCTTTTTTTTTTTTTTTGCAGTTTTTGGCTGAGGCTGGGTTTGAATCCACCACCTTCGGCATATGGGGCCAACGCCCTATTCCTTTGAGCCACAGGCGCCGCCCATTTTTTTTAGGAGAGATGGGGTCTCACTCTAGCTCAGGCTGGTCTCGTACTCCTGAATCAAGTGATCCACCCACCTTAGCCTCCCTTCTTAGGTTTACAGAAGTAAGCCACCACAGCCACCCCAATTCCTTAATTTAATCCTTAAAACAACTCTACACAATAGGCCTTTCAGCCCAATTTGCGGACAGGAAAAGAAGGCTCAGGGAGCTAAACTTGCCTGGTCATCCAGCTGATAAGTGCTGGCACAACAGATGCTAGGTCAGATGGCCAAACTCCAGAGCCTGGTATATTTTCCTACCATGCCCTCAACCTCTAGGGTGCTGGGCAGCAGATGACATGGGTCAGCTCCCCAGAGCTGAGTGGGAAAACATAATCCTTCTAGAAGTCTTTGCCTACAGACAAGCACAAGCTCTCTTCCAGAGAGGAGGCTGCTATGGACTAAATTGCACCTTCCCACACATCACATGTCAAATCTGTAACCCCTAGTACCTCGGAAGGTGACTGTATTTGGAGGGAGGCCTGTAAAGAGGCGATGAAGATAGAATGAGGTGGTTAGGGGAGGCCCTTGTTCTTATAATGCCTGGTGACCTCATAAGAGAAGGAAATTTTCACGCACACCCAGGAAAGATCATGCGAGGACACGGAGAGAAGGCGGTGATCTTATTCCAGTAATTGAACTCATGGGCCACAAGATGAAGTCATACATTATGAAGAAATAGTGAGTGCTGGCTTCAGATCTTACTTCCATGTCTGTTTTCTGGGACACTATTGACTGGGCCAGTAAGTGTTTTAGAAGGGACATCTGATGACTGAACACAAGGACGGTGAAAAGATTATCTTCCCCAGAGTAGTTTTGCAGATGGGCCCTGGTGGCCTGTACAAGGACTGTCATTTTAGTGCTGTTTGTGGAAGCAAAGATGAGGAGGAACCCAGCATCCCTCAGTCAGAGACACATAAACCATGGAATAGATACACAATGGGACCCCACGCAGGTGACAACAGGAACGAACTAAATTGATATACAGCCACGTGCTTGATAGCAAAAACCTACTAGGAATAATATAGAAACAAAACGAGCATAATGTATTTGTTTTTTGAGACAGAGTCTCACTATGTCGCCCTCAGTAGAGTGCGGTGGCATCACAGCTCACAGCAACCTCAAACTCTTGAGCTTAAGCGATTCTCTCGCCTCAGACTCCCAGGCAGCTGGGACAACAGGCGCCCGCCACAATGCCCAGCTATTTTTTAGCTGCAGTTGTCATTGTTTGGCGGGCCCGGGCCAGGTTTGAACCCTCCAGCGCCCTAGCCTCTGAGCTACAGGCACCAAGCCACAAGCAGAATGTATTTTTGTAAAACTTTCGAAAGCGTTCACAAAACAATGAACACTATTTATTTACCTATGTTAGAGGAAAAAAGGTGAACACGGATTAAAAGCACAAAAAACGGGTCATATGGAGAGGAAATGGGGATGAGGGATAAAGGAAATAAAATGAAATAGAGGGTGTCCATAAAGTTCGTGTGCAATATAAAATACTGTGCCACTTGAAATCACACACGACCTTTACGGACTCCCTATAACACAAGGATAGCTAATAATAAAAGCTAACACAGATAGTTAACTCTGTGCCAGACGCTATTCTGGAAGATTTTCATACATAAAGCCATTTAATTTTCACCATGAGGTAGGTACTACTATTTCCCTATTTTATAAAGAAGAAAAGTAAGGCACAGAGAGGCTAAGTGACTTGTGAAGGGTGGCACAGATAGGAGGTGGTGGTGCCAGGCTGTCGGACTCCAGACTCCATTCTTGGAACCATCATACCAGCCGAGGGAAAAAACATCCACTCAGCAACACACCCATTTTCCAAGTATGCAGAGGGACTGGGCAGGTTTCTTGGAAGCAGGAGTCACTGGGTGGTGAAAATCCTACCCAGGTTTTTACGACATGCTTCGCAAATCTCACTCGCCAACACAGTGACTTCTGAAGTTCAAAGACGAGGCTCTCCCTTACCTTCAGAGCAGTCAGCCTCTGATCCCTTTATGGTAGAGCTTCTCCTCGTTTCCCTTTGGCCCATGAAGGTTGTAGAATGAATTAAATCTGGTTTTGCTGGCCTGGCACTTGTAGCTCAAGCGGCTAAGGCGCCAGCCACATACACCAGGGCTGGCAGGTTTGAATCAAGCTTGGGCCTGCCAAACAACAATGATGTCTGCAACCAAAAAAATAGCCAGGCGTTGTGGCGGGCACCTGTAACCCAGCTACTTGGGAGGCAGAAGCAGGAGAATCGTCTAAGCCCAGGAGATGGAGGTTGCTGTGAGCTGTGACGCCAGGGCAATCTACCCAGGGCGACAGCTGAGGCTCTGTCTCAAAAAAAAAAAGGAGAAACTGGGATCTCGGAAGATAATAGTTTTCATTCATTATTTTTGTTCTTAACTTTCCAGCTGGTGATGTAGGAGGTCTTCTCTATTTGCAGGAGTTTCAAAAATAGGACTCTTTGTTGGCATTCTGAGTGAGAGTGCTACTTTTTAAAATATATGCGCCTCTGGCTCGGCGTCTGTGGCTCAACGGGCTAAGGCGCCAGCCACGTACACCTAAGCTGGCAGGTTCGAATCCAGCCCAGGCCCGCCAAACAACAATGCTGGCTGTAACCAAAAAATGGCCGGGTGTTGTGGCGGGTGCCTGTAGTCCCAGCTATTTGGGAGGTGGAGGCAAGAGACTTGCTTGAGCCCAGGAATTGGAGGTTGCTGTGAGCTGTGATGCCACAGCACTCTGTCCAGGAGGACAGCTTGAGGCTCTATCTCAAAAAAAAAAAAAGTTAAAATATATGCGCCTCTAACAGTCTCTTGTACCTAAGTGCGTGTCTTCTGGGTTCTCCAAGATGCTGGGCACTCCGTGTGCTGGGAGGTGGCACCAGCCATGGAATAAGGAGCAGCCTTCTGGCCTCTCTGGTGACCACAAGAACCCCTGAGCCCCTCTACGGAGTCCTTGGGGCTGCATGCCCCAGACACCTGCCTTTGAAAAGGGAAAGCTGCAAAAGTGGGGCGCTGTCTCCAGTCTCCTCTAGACTCGGGGCAGGTATCAGCTGCTTGGTAACGAGGTGCTGAGGGGGGCTCTAGTGGGTACCTGGCATCTTTCTTTACTTTGTTTTGTTTTGTTTTTGAGACAGTCTCACTCAGTAGCCCTGCGTAGAATGCCGTGGCCTCAGCTAGTTCACAACGACCTCAAACTCCTGGCCTCGAGCCATCCTCTTGCCTCAGCCTCTTAAGTAGCTGGGACTACGAGCACCTGCCACAATGCTCGGCTAGTTTTTCTATTTTTAGTAGAGATTGGGTCTCACTATTGCTCAGGCTTGTCTCAAACTCCCGAACTCAAGTGCTCGTCCCTCTTCAGCCTCCCAGAGTGCTAGACTGCGGGTGTGAGCTGCCACCACTCCCAGCCTGAGTACCTGGCTTCTTAACTGGGTCATGTAAGTCTTCAGGACAGCAACCATACTGCCTTTTCCCATTTCACCCTCCAGGGAGCAGAATCATTTCCCTTTCAGCCTAAAAATTCCCCTCTTTACAATCAGTTCTATTTTCCTTCTCTCTCTACTCTAAGAAGAGCACATTCCAGGCTCGGCGTCCGTAGCTCAAGCAGCTAAGGCGCCAACCACATACACCAGAGCTAGCAGGTTCGAATCCAGCCCAGGCCTGCCAAACAACAATGACAGCTACAACCAAAAAAATAGCCAGGCATTGTGGCGGGCGCCTGTAGTCCCAGCTACTCGGGAGGCTGAGGCAAGAGAATCGCTGAAGCCCAGGAGTTGGAGGTTGCTGT